>JAQIXP010003110.1:0-13663 GCA_034700285.1 Proteroiulus fuscus
TTCAGGATGGGCGAAATATGGAGGATGGGCTAAATTTCGAAGATGGGCTATCTTTTCACACTTTTTGAAATTTTCCTAGGCGAAATATGGAGACTGGGCTAAAACTCGGGATGGGCGTTATTTAGAAGATTTACGGTAGGCCCTATATAAAAAACTTGATTTCCACTAGTATAATATTACTGCATGCACTCTTTTACCAGTTTTATTTCTACTGTAGGTCCATGTCATTAAGTCTGTTAAGGATCGATAAGGTCATATTGTCAATTTAGTGATAATAATTTGCTATTGTTTAAAACTACTTTTGTTTTTAAAACTGGCATTAAAGGAACTCAATATATAAGAGTTAAAAGGCTATGGTACAGCAGAAAATACGAATGATATCCATGTTTATCAAAGTGAACAGAATCTTTGACCTTAAAATAAGTTCTTCAGAACCCATTTTATATTATGAGCTTCAATTAAATATAGGCCATCAATAATGTATTTCATAAGAATTTTATTAACATATATATTTCTTTGAAAATGCTCACATCCGATTCTAGATAGGGCTTTTTTTAATGCAACTTTTCAAGTAATATTAAGCTAAGTCATAAATTAATAACTAATGGATACTTAGAATTACAATGCTTATGTAAAATAGTATAATATAAACATCCATGATAGAAAACACTTTAATAGGCCATATGAGAGATAAAATATTTTGCATAAAAAATTTTTGATCATAAAAAATATTTATAGGTCTATTAATTCCCCATATATATATATAAGTTACTAACAATTAAAATATAGGTTTTCTGCATTAACAATCACATGTATTATGGATAAAATAAATTATTTTATACTTTTATACAGTTACTATGCATGCACTTACATGTACTTAAAACAATATAATTCTTATACCATTAGTTATTTTTTTCAAATAAAAAAATAAGTGGAAATAATACTGCTTAAAATTTTATAATCACTATTCACCACTGTATAGGCCTACTTTAGTTACAATTAACCAAAAAAAATCCAGATATAGAATAAAATTGGAGTCAGAAAATGCACGATTAAAAATAGTAAATTCCAATAATCTTGTCTCTGTGGAACTAAATAATAATCATTAAAAAGGCTGACCTATAATTATAGATCAATTATAACGCAGGCATAACTAATGCACTATGTGGGGGAAAAACACTTTTGTCCATACAGTATTGGTAAACATAAGCACTGCATTTAAGTCTGGAAATTCCTTCTTCCTTTTTGGAAATAGGTAATTAGAGTAATTAATTTGCTAGTTATTCATTTATGAATTAATGAGAAAGACATGCAAGAACCATGCAATAATGAAAAGGAGCTGAAACAGCAAATCTTAATCATTAGGTATAAAAGTGGTAGAGAGGAATGCATGTCATCACCACATGCCTAAGTGAGCAATATGAGTATGGGGGATCAGTTGATACATTATAATTGCATGTGTAAATCATTGCATGCCTTCATGGCATACAAAAACTACATTGCATCTTTCGAAAATCATGTACTCAATCCATAAAGATCATTTCTCTCTCGTTAGAGACATGTTTATAGTTTTTAATTAATGTACCAATACAGATTTATACAAAATATAATAAACGAATTTATTTTTTCTAAAATTCTTGTGGACGTATTTGTTTTAAATTGTCTAAAAATCGATTGAAACCCATGTGAAACCAATGCTGCTTGGTAACATATAGCTTCTATCAATCCATGAGAATAATATTTTTTTATCAGAAACTTTTTTTTCAGATTAAATCTTTATGTACCAACCTGAGGGCTTGGAGATCGACCCATCCTTTTTCATTGCTATTATTAATTCTGAATACTTTTTTTAAAATTTGTTTTAGATATCCTCAACAAAATGTAAATACTGACTGCTATATGGAATAATAACTGAAAGAAAATAGTTCCATTTAGTTAAGGAAAAAATATTAAGTTTCGAAGTCTCCAAGGCAGACTACTCCAAGGTTTATATTAATGTTAAAATATTTTTTGGCAAATTTTATTCTTCTTTTTGCAATTAATTGCATTTTTTTAATCACGTGTTTTTTGAGAATAACATTGATATTCTATAATATAACTGTAGAAGTCTGAAATTATATATGTTTGGTTTCAAATTCAAATAAATTAATATTTCAAAATTCCAGACAACTTGTCCATACATTTAAAAAGTTTGAAAGACTCTCAGGTTGGTATTAATGTCACCAGCATAAAGGGTTATGGTGACGAATTTCCACAGAAAGGTTAGTTGCTTAAAGAATTTTTGCATATATATAGTTCTACAAAGAAATATGCAAACTTAACCACATTCATAAACGAAGTATTTAGTTATTGTTCCAACCAAATATATATAGGGTTAAATTTTATAATGTTAACACTTTCAAAGTTAAGCTATGCATAAGATAGTGAAACACATCAAACTTACTCTAACAATTCGACTGGTATAGTCGAGGCAAAATAAGTTTGTGCGCGACATGTGTCACCCCTATTTCCTTGTATATATAGCCTCCTATGAAGGCATTAACTAAATAATACTAAACAAACACTATTAAAAATTGTTTAGTATTATTTAGTTAATGCCTTCATAGGAGGCTACAAGGAAATAGGGGTGACACATGTCGTGCACAAATTTATTTTGCCTCGACTATTGAAGTCAAAATATGTGAATGTGTAATACACATTTAAGTGAATATGTGCATGTCTATATGCTGATTTAAATTAGTTTGGTAAACCTTCCAAAAAAATGTCCTGAAGTATATTTTGCTTCATAGCTTTCAAAGTTGATAAGGTGAATTACCTTGCTATATTAAAAAAAAAATTAAAGGTGTGGTCAATTAGAGTTATTTGTGGGTTATAAAATCGGACAAAAATACCCCAAAATATAATTATCATCAGCCCCAATTAACACGCTAAACACTTTTTACTTTTGTGTACAGGAACATAAAAAGAATTGTTAATTTGCAATTGTCCATATGTCACAAATTGCAATATGGTGTGCACGCAATCTAATTTCCATTCTTGTCCATGAGGTACAATATATATTTCTACCAGAGCAACGTAATAAAGTATAATGCCACAACATATTACTATAATACCAATGCAATAATATCATGAAGCAGAACCACATTGTTTTGCATTGCTATATTGATCGACTTGTAATCCTATGCCACCCCCAACTAATGCAACATTATACGGTTAGGTCCATAAGACACCGTACACAGCTGAGGAGGACCACTTCATAATGCACCATGTCCAATTTTGAAGAAAATTCACATCAAAATGTCAAATGTACTTTAAATTTTAAACAAATGCCTCAAAAATGAATGTGTGTAACTTTTAGCACGTGTGTACATGCTGAATGGAGCATTATTTTTTCCCACATTTTAAAGCAGAAAAAAAGCTACCAAAAAGTTGCACATTTGTACTCATTTTTGAGGCATTTTATCTGTCATTAAATTATTTTAAGAAATTCCGGAAACACAGCAGTTACACTAAATTAATCCTGCTCTTCAACTTGGTAATTTGATTTTTTGCTGATATCTTCAATGGATAAAAAGTTAAGATTTTCAATGACCTTAAAGGTTAGGTCGAAGGTCAACATTTTTGGCACCATTGGATTCTCCACCCTTGATTTCCTACTCAGAACCGAAACTATTTTTCATTTCAATCACTATTTATTGAACATTTTGGGGCGGTTAGGTATTCTGAATCACCCTGTATATGCTTCGGCCATGCAAACACAAGCCAGCCAAGAGATTGATGGGCAGGTTAAGAATCAAAACATATTACGGCTCAGCAGAGTTGTTGGCATGGTTTAATCGACAATTGTCACACAATAGCCCGGAATGTTGTGGTGATTAATTGCCATTTTCAATAAAAGCTGCCCTGGATAAGGTCAAACTTTTGACCAGCATTACTGCACCAAAAGATCAAAGTAATCAAGCCTGTTGTATTGAATAACAATGTTTGGCTTGAATTTATCAATATGGGCCAGAAAGTTATCATTTGCAAGCACTCATTTCCACAACATAGAACATGCTACATTATTTTAAGCCTAGTTTTCACAACTGTTAAGCTTTCCAAAAACAGGGATATAGGCCCTAAACCTTCCTGGAATCTATAAAATCTGCACTGCATTACTCTGTTTAATAACCCATTAAACTACACGTGGAAAAATAAAATTTGCCAAAAAAAATTATTGTATAAGTCACATACTACAGAAATTCAAAGAAATCCAATTCTGCATTTCTAAAGACTGTTTGAGAAATAAAATTAACCCTAATTTTGCTAGTTTTCTCTATTATTTTGAGTCATATTATACACTTTATACTTTTTGCATAATACACTTTAAGTTGCAAAATAAAATAACAATATCAATATAATGAATTAGCCCAAAATGTAAATAATTATTTTATAACTTTTTTGGGTTGTTTTATGTTGATTTTAATCATTTTTATTTGATCAGAATATATAGGGCTTAACTTCTATAATTTACCAATATAGTTATTTAGGAATACCATGCAGTTGCTCAACACTTTCACACAAATGTTATACCTGCTTAATTGAAACCTTATATTGATTAAAATTAAGAGCCCAAACCTTCCAATTTAATAAATCAGAGCCTTTAGAAAATAATTCTTTCAAAGGTATCCATGCAAGATTGGCAGATTACAAAATCTAGGTTACGAAAAAGAAGTTTAAAATTAATTCAACTCTATTTTTACATGGAATCTCAATTTCAAGCTAAAATAGCTGACGCAGAAATCAATATTCAAAATGATTTTCACAACTATCAGGTGACATGGAATACGCATCATTTGAATCAAAGATTTAATTAAATCAAAAGTAACAAAATAAAATCCCTCGAAATGCTTTAATTAAATATACAAACTTTAGATATTGTCGTTATTGTTTTGAAGTATGTATGTAATTCAGATTAATCAAACGGACTCAACTAGAACACATTGATGCCTTAGAACACAAGCCAGAAAGTATCAAATCAGTCCATAACTAAATATGTACCCCAATTAATAATATTAATAATTTTGAAAATGAATCGCACATTTAACTTTAATGAAAATTCTTCAGCTTTCAAAAAAGTTATTACTCAACAAAAATAGGGATGATTTAATAATTAAAAAAAATTAAGAATCGTTCTATGAAGATGTAATACCGGTATGATTATAAAAATCACATGCTCAACAGGAACCAAATACTTTGCAAGAATATTGCTCATATATTGCAAACAACAGATACGAGCATATGCATAATTAGACATTTTTTCTGTTAACTTGTTAACTAAATACATGGATTCGGAAGAAAAAAAAAATCTATTTTAATATAAAAATAAAAAAATCTGGTAAATAAAAAAAAACATATTTAAATTTTAAAAATGTCATATAGATTGCATCACATGAATTTATATGCATCAAATATGACTTCTCGGTACAGAGAAGTGATTTATTAAAAAAAAAGGAAAAAAATAATAAAGACGTCAGAAATGTCAAAAACTCTACTTTAGATAGCTTTTTAAAATTTATTCCATTAGCTTTTGAAGATGTCATAACTTTTGGAGATAAAAATCACAAGGGATAAAATAAACATATTGTATTTTATATTTTATATTTTAATAATTTAAACATTAATTTAAACATAATAATTTAAAACATTTTATATTTTAACTTTTCTTGTAACACAAGTGTCAGTACCCATAAAACAATTTTAATTAAAAACAAAAATTATGACAAATTATAAATTAAACTCCCATTTCACTTGAGTCCATCTATAAATATGGACCACTATAAACCGTTCGTGAATAGCTATACCACAAAGCCACGTGTTCGATACAATTTACTATACAATTCATTATAGTGTCCGTTTGAAAAGTGTGTATTCTCATAAAATTTGCATAAACAAATAACGTACATGCTTCGTAGTCACTAGATGTCCTGTATAGCAAACACAGGATATTTTTCAAAATAAATAAATAAATAAATAAATTGACATAGAAAACTATCTCTGTATAACCTTTTCTGCATGGTTAGTACGCGTAGGTCTCACAAATCGAATCCACTTTTCAGAAAAAAATTAAAATTGACCCTAACTTTAATTCAAGTTATAAGACGCATTTCAACAAGATAAAACATTGTGACCCCTTAAATAATACAAATATATAAAACAATCTCATTAATTACCTTGAGAGAATGTCCATGTAGCCACAACAGCAGCGACGAGAACCGTAGCAAGCATTGTTCACAATGTAAACTGTTGCAAAACCTGCAGACGAAGAAAACTCGTTATAGTTCTGAGCAAGTAATTAAGATTTTAAACTAAAATATTCAGTTCAAAAGTAGTAATGATAACACACTTAAGTCGCATTGGTTGCACTCATGTCAACACTCAAGTTTTCACTAAGATTTTAAGTCATCAGTTATCTGTAGCGGGTCAATGATAGACAATTTTCGCCAGTATATAACTAACAGGTTATTATCAGCAGTTCATAACTATCCTGTACACTTGCGTGTGAGAACGTGGGAAGAAAACCAAAAGTATTTCAGGTTTATAAAGGGTGATTTTTTCCCCACAAATACATGACAAGCAGCTCTCCAAAGTTAGCTTACAGCTATGAAACCACCGGATGAAAGCTCATCAACGAGCTGTGGATGTTATAACACTGCAACAACTTCTAACCGAGAGAAAAAGCAATTTTGCAGCTTTGCTTTTCCTGTAATAATACGAAATGTGGGAGCTATAGGTATAGCGTGTACGCTCGATGGAAATTGCCACACGAAATAGTGGATGAAAGTCTTGGAGCAAATCCAAATGCACGCTTCTTTCCACTGTTCTTTCGATTGCGATATTGAGTCTTGGCGTAGTTCGCGCCAGCTTATGACTGCGGCCATTTGCTATTGGTTTTCTGGGGTGTAAGTATAGGCAGGAGAAATAAAGGGCAACTGGGGGAGAGGGTAAAGGGGTTGAAGCAATATTATTGCAAAAATATCTATCTATTGTCAAATCAAAATGAGCACATAATAATAACAACGCCAGAAGTGATAATGCATGTAATGGATAAATTTGACGAAAACAATTCTTTTCAATTAATCTAGCAAAAAAAGTGTTATTTTTTTATGACAATTGACATCAAATTGTTCTCATTTATTTTTAGGATATTGCATTTTCAGTGGCCTACTTTTTGCAATTAATGCTCCCTATATAGACACTGAAAATATAATTCTGGCTTATGGAATTAAAACTTTTTTCATGCATGCAAATGAGGAATTTCCCATTAATAGTAGAAACCATTATTTTTATTTACCGTGCTAAGAAGCAGTTTTATCACAATAAAGCATTGTGCCTAAATATTGCATACCAAACTAAAAAGCCATAACTTTACTCTAAGGAAAAGTACCACTTTGTAGCAAGTAGGCCTAATATTTAAATTGTAGGCCTATACAAAGTTACTAGATGTAAATGGCTGTGAGAGCGATTATCGATATACATTGTCAGTAAAATGGCCGGTATTTAGGCTTTGCATTTTCAATCAAATCCATGTATTCAGGATAGTTTATTTATTGATCGGTGGCTCAAATCAAATTGTAATTTCCATGCCTTCTCTATAATTTTTTATGCTCTTCCTCCTACAACCCACTTCTTTCATTTTCCATTAGTTCCATATAGATAAACACTAAATGTGCAAATGCTTTTCAACAATAACAAATTATATTTGCTAATTTGAAACATTCATTTAGAAAAATCATGATACTATGCATGCATTTATTAATAAAAACTTTTCAGATTTTGCAGAACATTTTAGACCATTAGTCATTATCCACGTCACTAACTCATAATACACCAACCAAGGTAACCATTAATTTAGTTCTATTTATACCCTTTTTCTGTTACATCTACCAATCGTGCATGATTGGTGTGTTGAACCAATATCCATTAATGTAATTGAAGGATACCTGATTCTATAAGATTCACTGTGCCTGCGGACCAGCATGATGCAGGTAACAGATCCAATTCCCTGCCCTTATCTTGTAATTTGCTGAATAATTGTGTTGTATTATGTTAGCTGCTTCTGAAAAGCCAGTTATGAAATGAATATCACAAAAGCTCCTATATATTGTAAACACCTATAGAGTAGCCTAGGCCAATATACCTTCACGTTTAAAATTTAAAAAAGAAAGTGTGAATGAGAAGCTGAGCGAATAGAAAATTGCCTATATATAGCAGCTAAATGAGATTCCAAGTTGCATTTCTAAGACTTTTCTCAGTATAGGGATTACAAAAAATGATAAGACGAGCTGACATTTGGCAACATATATATATATGTATATTCATTCCTGGGTTGCATTTAAACATTTTTTTTTTGAATTTTTGCACACTTCTCGGATTTTACAAGAAGACTTTTCTCATTCCTAGAATTCATCCACGAAAAGAATCGTCACAAAAAAATTTTAATATAATCTTAACATTTTTACTTCTTACAATGTCAGAATGCTTTCAGAATGACCAATGACGGTTTAGAATTATGCATGCTAAGTTTCAATAAAGATATATATCCCACTCCCAGCTTCTGGTTATTAATAAAAAGGAAGTAGTAGGCCGCCTGCATGGTAAAGAAATATTTATAACAAATTCCTAGAGACCATATATGTTGAGACCAGTTGCAAAATTGTACAAAAGGGTGAGAAGTGTTGTGCACTGATTCCTATATTGGTAGATTTCATCCTATCATGGCAAATATACATTGTGCAATTGCATGCATGGTGGCTTGGAATGAACTATAATTATGTCGCATATTAAATACTAGGCTATTTAATTCTGTAATAATTATTTACAGTGTTAAGCAGAAATTGTGAAAAAGCTTTACTTTTCTGCAGAACATTAATGAGAATTCTTCACCTTTATTTTGAAAAAAAAAACATTCTGTAGAAAAATGTATCTGAGATTTAACAGAAATTTAAGCTTTTTAAAAGTATCTGTAAAACATGATCCAGATAAGCAAAAAAATCTATACTTTTCTGCAAAACACTTCCAGCAAAAAGGAAGCAGCTTGAAAGTTTTTCTAGAAACAAAATCACATTGTGATAATGATTAATGTTTTCTGTAGCTCATCAATGTTAATTTTTCTGCAAAAATTCATGCCCATACTTCCCATTGTCAAAATTTCAGCATGCATTCCATTTACGGTATTTACATACAAAAATCAAGCTGCATGAAAACTTTTTGCAGAATCACAATCAGGTTGGGATAATAATTAATATTTTCTGCAGCTCGATCCTCGCTGTTACTTTTTCTGCAAAAATCCGGTTAATGTGTAGAAAATGTCCACTGCAATACTGATTTGAATTAGAATACAATTAATTTTAATACAAAATAGTATTTAAAAAAAAAATGTGCATTAAATTAAGATTAGTTAACATTGATAATTGTTATGAGAAAATGAAATAAATGGTGATTTTGGGGCAAAGGGGCATTTGGGGCAAATGGGGCTTCAGGTGCAAGGGTATGGTGTTAGTGCTTCTTTGCTGCACTCACTAGCTACAGAACAACACCCTTAAGACTATTTTATTTATTTTTTTAAAAAATTGAGAGAACAGTCATTTTATCTGTTCAAAATTCTTTCATGAGTAATATCATTTTTTTTTTGTATAACACAAGAATGTCCAAACAGTCATGCCATTGAAAACCATCAGAATCGGGATCTTCAAAATAACTTTCGTCTTTTGAGGATCATTAAATTAATACTAATAAAATAATAACTATATTATAACACTATAACAAAAATAAATATAAATTGAGATGGGATTCCTAAAATGGGAGCCTTACATTCCAGATAAGGTCTGCTCCCACATAAAATTTTGCCCCAATGTCATTTTTAACATATTCCACACAAAAAAAAATAACTTGTTATGAGGTGAGGCTCTCTTTTTAATTTGGTTCATACGGACTACGGTACTTGAATTGATGCATTTGGCCATTTAAGATAAAAGCATGTGCAATCATGCTCAACTTTTACTATGTACAGGTACATAAACATCCACAGTAGAAATCACTTTAAATTTACATACAAAACTAAAATCTAGTTTTATCATTAATAAGTCTAAACCAATTAAAGTACTAGCTTCAACTTGTGAGGTCATGACGTTTCACGAGGAAGAACCCGAAATACTGCAGCTGGCATTTTAAATGTTTTGTCTATTTTCATTCACTGCAAGTATTGTAGCCTACCAATCCCCATACCGTAATCCATCTGATATTCCCCAAGAAACATACTTTCCAAAAGACAAAAATTGCCATGAAAAATGAAAATTCCCAGCAATCTGCTTAAAGGAGAATTGCTTAACTCGATTATAGCTTAAGTTGCCATGAAGTAGGCTTTTTTAATCACACATGGGCTTTGTTATACAAGCATGTTCAATGACAAAGAAAATGAAAGATGACCCAAGGGCGCTAGACATAATGCAGCGATAGCCTAAAATCTGCATTATTAATTATTTATATAGCAAAATACGAGTCCTATATGTGCAAGCAAGATGAAGTGTGACGAGAAATTCGGCACAGACCAAGCCATTGTATTCAAAACGACAAAGAATAGAAAGTACCTTTTGATCGACCTGTGTCTTGGAGTGAAACTAACACAGAGTGACATAAAAATTAATGGATATTAGCATTTCTAAGTGCAAGGCATGTTTAGACATGCAGAAGCTGGGTAATAAGCCTATAAATCCTATTATCATGCCTGCACTAAGAAGGAAAGTCATGAATGGATATCATGGAATAGAGTGCCTTTTCTGTTATCTTATCTGCTAAAAAATACCTCAAAAAATAATGCAGCGTGTCAGCATAAGTTTCTATATGCAAGATGGGGTTTTTTTTTTTACCAATTGTATATAACTATAGTTATTTATTAAGAAATATTAGGCCTTATTACTAAAGTAGCCTAGGCCTAATATTTCTTAATATATTTTTATAGTAAAATATATAGGCTACATATAAATTTAAGAATTATATCCTTACAATAACTTTAAACCATACCATTTTCTTGTATTTCATATGAGTTAATGTGCAAATTGATTAACCTTGCTGCAAAACTTATGGACAACATTTTTCTAAATGACCCATAGCCTACAATAAAATCATATAGATTTACATATTGGAAAAAAAAATTCCCAAATTTAATAATGCAGTCTATATTTGTCAGAGGAAATCATTTCCTAAATATTTGCAGAATTCATTTCATATTGTAAACGAGGGTATATCATATATATGTTGCTCTAAGCAGTAGTAAAATTAATTCTGTACAGTGTACATAAAAATTTAACTGTACAGAAAATTCGAATATAGAAATTAATAATCTATAGAGAGCATGCATGCATACATGCCCTTCCACAATGCCTTAAAGGTCAATGATTCTTTATAATTAACGTAAGAATTAATATAATTTTGCTCACAGGCAACGGGTGTTATTAAAAATAGTTTGCATCTTAGATTTTTGAAAGATGGATGCATTCCATGAATATATTCCATGAATGTATTGTTTACATAATCTGTACCATATATACTATCTTGCTTATACAAACATGTATACATATATAAGCCATGTTTTTAATCAAAATTCAAATAAACTTTTGTAATGCAAAATTTTGTGGAAATTTCACAAATTTGATAGAAAAGATTTTAATGTATACATGTACTAAATGTAAAAGTATTATCAATGGTTTAACTGTACATGTATCTATTTTGTACTTTACATGTAGGACAGATTTAAATGAAAAATCTATGTAAGTATTTAAAAACTCACTAACTATAGTTTCAAGAAGCCATTTTTCATTAAGACCAGGATCGACAATGTTGGCATTCGTGTTACTCCCAAGTCAGTATAATTTCAGAAAGTTAACAAGTTAAATATTATACAAGTATTCCAAATTTACCTACACTTTTTGCTAGAGCGCCAAATTCAAAAACATCATAACTTATATTAGATATTTAAAATTAATAAGAAAATTCCATATCACTTTTTATGAACCAATTAAAAACACTTGTAACCATTAGCTGATAAAATTGATAAAAATAAACTTTATACCATTAATTAGCTAGGATTACTATTAGATGGCAGCACTATACAGTTGCAACTGTATGTCTCTTTAGGACTGCATGCAAACAGATTTTTCAAATGTTATACTATTGAAAAATTTAATGCTAACTTCTTGATGGTGCACAACTGGCCCTTAGTGAGAGAACTTTTCCCAGATTTTGCACATCAACTGCTTGCTGTGATATAAAACCATCACCACATTTGCTGACAGTACGAAACAGCATTGTCCTATGTACAGAAAATCATACTTAAGGAATTTCACCATAAAAGCTATTTTTGAAGAATTTCCATAGTCTTTAAGCAATCCATCAAATAATTTACGTCATTAAAACTCAGCGCAAGATTCAAATACGGTTGTCATGGTTACGCCAAAAATTAGTGCTCCAGGGAAGTGATTGATCCTTTATTTATGGAGTCCCAAGACTATTATCATCTGACATCAATTAAACGAAAACTCAAGACACATTGCAGACAATGTCTATTCTTTAACCTAAAACGACCCTTCAAATCAAACAATGGTACTGACGTAAAAACAAATATATTGCATTCCAAATGCTTGATTATTGCTTGAAATCATTTAATTAATGCAGCATGAAAATATGCTCAATTATTGAATGGTAACTATATTAACCTCGCCTTTTCATTCCAGATTATTTGCATGGTTTAGCAGTATGTATAAATTATAACGGTTGCAATTTATAAGTTGTGAGGAATTTGGTTAAATTAACTTTTGATTATATATTCCTAAAAAAATGTAAACATGAATGCTATGGGAGACATATTCTTGCATAATGTCATGTGTTATGTCATAGCCTACGGTTATGTACTGTTCAAATTTATTACAGGAAAATTTTTGAACTTCATAGTATAGAATTGACTTACGCTGATCATATTTTAATTTTACGCCCGATCTATAGGATTTCGTAAGACTTAATTGGTTTTTCTGAATTTCTGAAGGTGCCTTAATATTTTTACCTATTTCTCAAATAAATTGTAAAATGGAGAAGGCCTGCTGCCCTACATAAATAACTTGGAAAATATTTCTTACTAATCCAAATTCTATCACAGTAGGCTTAGCCAGTAAAACACCATGCATATCTAAGTTCAAAATCTGAGCCCTGGGTAGGGGTAGTAGGCCTACGGTCCCTGTCAGGCTCTCGATCCCTAGAATACAACATGTTACATTCGCCTTGTTGAAACCCCTGGCAAGGACAACCATCAAAAACGGCTACCACGTACACACCACGTGTGGATACCAGTACGTGTAAAGATCGTCAAAGCGTTACTGGTAAATTAATTTTTCTTACCGTACAGGTACATTAAATATTAGGCGTGTTTTGGCGCTATTACCCTGTTACCATTTGGATACATAGTTAGGACCTTCCCAGGAAACATTTTATTGTTGGGCCACTGGAAAAATGACGGTTGGCATTTGGTTGGACCGTGATCAAATTTACTGGTCGGGAAAACGCAGATTTTGTCGCTCCAGGCACACGTTTTTAATGCTATGAAAATTGACGTTAGCCCTATAGTATAAGCCAA
>JAQIXP010003111.1:0-13662 GCA_034700285.1 Proteroiulus fuscus
ATTGCCACAGACATTCACATCTAGTAAGTGTGTACCATTTAAAAATTACTTGTTTCAAGGTGATACTTTCCCTTTAAAAATGGTCATAATACATGCAACCACTTATATACACTCCATCAATTCCCCAACTCTTGACTTTTGATTCATCTAATGCATATCAAAAATAATCTTAATATAAAACCATGCATAATTACACGTTATTCCATTATATACGAGCGTATTTCAATATATTATAATTTTCATAACATTTATTTAAAATAAATAGCAGTACCAAGGCTTACTATTAATTTTGGCGGAGTCTTATTGCATTGACTCACCCACCACCCTATACATTGAAGCCCGTAATTTTTAAAGTAATATGCAGAAAAACGTTTGCAAGGATTGGAAATTTGTGTATGCCAATTGACCCCTTCCCCCAGTGCCTCCACTCCACCTCCTCTAACCACTTTTGAAATTATTCCACTAAGATCTGTCACCAGTATTGTTTTAACTGATTAACTTGTCTAGACTCAGCAAATAGTCTGATAAAATATCTATTTAGCTTAAAAATTGGAGAAAAAAACTATTTTTTGTTGTGTTATATATAGCTAGTTTATAATCGCCATGCATTTGCTAATTTAATCATTTGATGGCTAACTGGCTGATAGCTTAGCTGTAAATGGCTATTCGCTTAGCTGTAAATGGCTATTGGCTTAGCTATAAAAGGCTACTGGCTAGTAACCTATATAAACAATCAATATTAAAACCTGCCATGTATTAATAGGACATTAAATGGTATATATAATATAAAATATGATAATGTTATATTTATGCTTTCATTTTAAGCGTGTGCATGTGTTTTAAAGAATTCTTGAATATATTGCAATATCAATATTAACTATGCAGAATGACCTACAATTTAGTGTAAACAATAATCAGTGGATATGTGTTTTTCGACTTGGCAAGCTGTATTGGTTATAACAGGCCATTAAAATTTAGGTAGTTAGCAGTCCCTTTTTGCAAGTTGGCTATTACCAAAATATAAATATACGAAATTACTTTACTGCCTATTCAATGTCCTAAACACACATTCAAGCTGAATTTTAGGATCTGCATGCATGCTTAGTTTTCATTATAAAAGTCATGATGAGAAGTGCACACTGCCTATAAACGCAAGTGAGGGAAAATAGGCTCTTTTAGATTGCAGTACACGTAGCCAGTTTTCCAAATATATAATATACAGTTCGTGACTTGAAATTGTTCTACGCTTCATATTAAGTTTACATAGAACTAAGTGACAGAGTAATACATCATAAACATTGTGTGGTGAGCACGCCATGGCAATCACATAAACCGCAAAGATAGTATACTGTTCTATAGCACAGCCTACAAAACATCATATTAATACTCCTACCCAGGATGAACTCTTTATTTCCTAAACAATAATAACTTTTTGGATATATTGAAGTAGCAATATTCCATATGGAATTTTAAAACTCACTATAAGGCTCAACCTGCTTTCAGGAGCATGCACAACCTTTGAAAAGCGGAAAAATTTGAAACCTAAAGGAACTTTTTTAAAAGGATTAATTTCCCACATAGAAAATCAAAATGAAGAACAACATAGAACAAGCATGTCTATAGTCAGTTAAAATTAATTTAGGTCTTAGGCCTGCCACCTAGCGTCAGTTTTATATTCATCATTTGCAGTTGTCATAATTGGTTCTTTGTGGCATGGAAAATGTGGGTTAGGATTCCTCTGCTACCAAAACACTAATCTACAGAAAATAAGTTAAGATTTCAGTAGAGGACGAATAATAACCTACAATTGTCCATGCCACAGTGAACCAATGGCATAGGCATAACTGAAGGGGGGGGGAATGGGAGTCCAACTCATCCCCCTATAGGATCCAGAATTACATAGGAATCTACCCCTGTTGGGAGTCTGACCCCCTTTAGGTATGTCTAACCCCCCTCCCTTTAGGTATATCCTATGACCAATGGCAGCTCTCCTGAATGGCAACTGCAAATTATGGTGAAAGGAACCAATGAGCTACTTTATTCAGAAAACTTTTTTTAAATCATTTACAGGACTGATTCAAATTTTAAGAACTATATACGAAATTAGAACCATTAATATGAAACATGCAAATCAGGCTCATAATAACAAATTCAATGGGAACATGTTTCATTAAGCAGCATCATATCACCTACATAATAAACAAATCATTTACTTTGATTCACAATATAAAGTATGTTAATTCATTTCCTGTTGTCATTATTTTATCAACATGACATTGATCCCTGACAAGCATTTGGTAAATACACAAAATGCACATAAAATTCTGAAAGCAACCGTGCTGTAAGCCTACTTGCTGCAGAGCATAATGACAATGATAGTCAAAATGTATATCCAAATTGCATTATATTTCTGTATTTCTTGACAGCATGAATAAATTCACGTATAAAAAAGTATATGCAAGTATATACCTTCCATCTTCCTGCAGCACATTTTTCAGAAACCTGGTGCACTAGCTATTGATCCAGCTTACTGCAGTGCTTACGGTGCCATAAATGTTGGATGTGAGTCTAAAAGGTGGCCTTAAAGGTATAGTCTTTCCATCATTATTTAATGGCACATTATGGAGTATATCTGGCTCTCAAAACTCCATCTAGTCTTTTACCTTTATCCCCTTTTTCCACTTCTTTTCACATGAGTTAATTATAGTTTTATAAAAAAATTGGAAAAACTTGATACTACGAATTCTTTTTTTTAATCCGTATTATGCTTGATTATAGAATCATTGTTAGGGTTTCAATAACATTTCAATTCTGCATTATATTAGTCAAATGCACAAGCAATACATTTTACATGCACTGATATATGTGAAAAAAAATGTAGTCATCATATAGGTCTAACCCAACATCTGCAACAAATAAAAATCACGACTGATGTGCATTATTCGGAAAAAAAATACATTCAATTAAGCTGATAAAGTAATATACTATTATTAATTTACTAGTTTCAAAACAGCACCTTATTATTGATTTAACGACATTTAGAAAACAAAATACCAATGGGATGTTGTTGTCATTTGAAATGAAAGTATCCAAGATAATTAATTATGCCCAAATTTATAGGTTAAGAGATATTTTGTTTTGACTGAGAAGAATTTGACGTATTCACAATGCAATCACAATATGTTCAACTAAATTCATTTTAACAAAAAAAAAATTAATAATCATAAGAATTTTAAGAATCTATTAAGGAAAAATATGTTTAGGAAGCTAAACATTTCTTAATATCGCTCAAAATTGATCCAAATTAATGTAAATCTTGTTTAATCAAAAAACATTAAAAATAAATAAATGTATTCTGACTTCTTGGCTGAGAGTAGAAACTTACCATAGTTTTGGTATAACAAATATTTAATCACAAAGTGTCATAGGACTAATGCTGATCATGAAAATATGCATATATTTTGTTTGATAAATTGCATAATGTATGTCGTCAACATCTTAACATTTTTGTGAGTACAGGTAAGAACATGGAGATCTAAGAATTTCGAAACTTTCTTTAAAAGGTCTTGTTCCAGATTACAGATTAATGCATGCATTATCAGTTTGGATAAGTATCAGTTATGAATGATACTTGTCTAATCTTAATGATTAATGGATACTTCATGAATGTACATTACATAACATGAGATCATGTCCTTATTAAGCTATAAATACCGAACATATATACTTTAATATAAAAGCATACCGGTATTCTATACAAATGCTTCACTATGACAAAATTCTCAGCTATAAGCCATATTTACTTAAGTATATTGATCGGTTTTTTATAGGTCATGCGCTTCAGCTTATTTTTGAAATATCTGTTACCGGAGTTAAAAATTATGGTATAAACAGTCTATGTTTTGTAATATCAATTGAAAGTAGTTAAAAAAGAGAAAAATCAATTACTGAGTATAGGAGTTTTATGAAAGATAATTATCTGTCTTGGTTTTGGCCATAATAAAGGTGACCATATACTTGCATGAACATAGTTCTTTTACACATTTCCTTGGCAATAATAATGTCAGTAAACCAAATTATGTTCATTACTTGGATTTCAGGGGATATAATAAGAATAGACATGCAGGAATTTGCTATAGTAAATATGTAACATTGAATAAACATGTTTGCTCACGTATCAAAGACGTGGTTTGTATAAATGTAGTAATTTATTTACATTTTTGAATACCAAAAGGTCCACTATAAATTTTAAGTTAAGGGACAAATGTTAAAGCTTACTTATTTTGTCATCATCAAAATATTATATTGGATTGTGGCTTGAAATTAAACCTAATCCAAAACATCTTTAAAAAATATTTATAGGGACCACATATAATTCATTAATGTAATTTTCAAGTGTTCAAAACATTTTTGACTCAACACTTCTTTTTCAAATAAAATTTTGTATGGTGCTTCCTTTGGAAAACTGTCTCAACTAATAATAAATTGCAAGTGTACCTTTGAATACAAGTTTTTAATTTCACCAAAATATTTATTATGTGGCTGTGTGTGTATAATTCTAGAATTTTAAAAAAGCAACTTTGGAAATAAAACAAATAGGAACTAAAATTATGATGCGATTTATTAAAATGATATAACAAAAAATAAGTTAAAAAAAACTTTTTTTGCAATTAATAGTAATTAATATCAATCCAATAAGTAAAATTAAACATAATAACTTTAGTGGGAACGATGAGCCTGGTGCCACATGTGCTGCCAATTTGTATCTATTAGGCTCTATTATAGTCAGTATCATCCTTAGAACTCCATATAGTCCACAATTTGCAGTTGGTTCCTCTTTTTAGTTAAATTACTGCAAAGTAAATGTAATTGATCATGGACATTTAAGGATACTGCATGTTATGAAAACTGAGCCAAATTTAGACAACACCAGACTTAGCCTTCTCATTAGTGATTATTTTTAATTTCACTGATTTGATGGATATTAATTTCAAATATAATATTGACAAATCTAGATTTTATTTTTAATTTATTTTTTGTTATTTCCGTTTAATAGTTTCAATTTAGGTTTGGATTTACATACATGCATCTTATCTAAATATTATATGTATTCCAAAACAAACATTCTCCAGGCGACAAAGGATATATTTCCAAATACAGGAAAACCATAGAGAAAAATCTGCTTTTACCATATTGTAGATACAGGAAAGAAAAGTAACTATTTTCGATAGTACAATATTAATAATGTTTATCAACAGGGCAGTTTATTAATATGTAGGCCTATCCTGCAACAAAATATTTAATATAATAAATATTTTGCAAGTGTTTAGGGGGCGATTACTTTCATATCATTGAAATAAATGGCACTATTGATGATGTCAATGTTCGTCAGTGTAATATTACTCTTGATAATAATGGTTCACATTCAATTCACTTCCAATATCTGCTATAATAAAGGTCTAATAATATGTTTTCAGGACCTTATTGCTCACAGCATGTACAATTGAGGAAAACAGTTTAGTTGTTTTCTTCAAAGGAAATTCAATGCAATATTGGGCTATTTATATATATATATATAGGTCTATTGATATTGATAACCGTGAGTAAACATCTGAGTTTACTGTAGGATAATACATGCATATCCAACTACATTACACTTTAACTTTGGTACAACAAGCTCGTTCCTATCAAAAATGAAAATTCCCATGCATATAATTATGGTCTCATTAGAAACTCTAATAAGAGAAAAATAGCTATAAATATCTAATAAAACTATATAACCAGATATAATTATATATATATAGCATTAACCAATTATAACAGCTACATGTATGCTACAAGATTTATATAAAAATGTATTGAAAGCATAAATGAAAGCTTATATACTTTAAATGGATAGTTGCTGCTACAGAGTCTAACGCATAGATGTTGATAAAATAATAGCTTACCTGAAAAAGAAAAAAACATAATTATTTGAACAACTATAATATATAATTTAATATATCAAATATATAATAAAATATATAATATATAAACAACTTATAATATATGATAAACTTTGCAAAAATAAGTTAATTGTAGGAGTTTAATTATAGTGCATACAGCTTTTATGTGAACTAATATATGAATCAGTCAAAAACTCATTTTAACTGGAATTTGCCAAATATCGTTAGGAACTGTCAAAACATTAGGATTTTAACATTCAGCCTGAAACAGTATTTTCACACAAAATTAGAAATAAAAAAATATTTAAGGGAAGGTTTAAAGAAAACATAACAATAAATGTTCTCTTGATGTAAATACTTATCATTAATTTTATTCCATGGCAATAGATTTCGAAAGTAAACTTGCATACTTATATATCCTTCACAAAGGATTTCTCTTTGGTCCCAAAAAAAAACAATCATTTCAAAATAACACATTCACTTCAATATGGTTAATTACCGTTGAAAAATAAATGAACTGAGATGCAGTATATCTCTGAATTACATACAGTTTGACATGTACATGCATGTATGTTTTAGCAAGATGTGTCAAGTTAGCAGTTCACGGAAAGCACAACTATACACAACTATAAATGCAAATTTCATATATGTGCATTCATTATACGACAACAATAGCATATACGAATCAACTGTCTGCAGGATAGAATGTATATATATATGTAGCATATGGAAGATAGCAATTAAAGTAATTGTTAAAATGGGTTAATTGCACTTACTTAGCAGCTTATCGGCGTCAAGCTGCAATGTGGTGGTCATTTGGACTCACACATGCAAACATCGATTTTTGTCTCTGAGCATTCTTTGATTAATCATGTTATGTGACTTCTTCGAATGTTAGGTCACTCGATTTGGTAGCAGACACACATTTTCCAATTTGTTAGCCCTACTTTTTCTGATCAATTCCATTAACCCGTTGCCCTTATATACGTCTCCTTCATCCATTTATCCCTTGGCACTTTATACTGGCTATCACCGACAGAGATGGTTGCAGTTGACGTCATCTGTCTCACGAAATATCTGACTTTTTCTCAAATAGGTTTTCATACAAAAGATGCAATTGCTAAAGCAGGTTGTATAGCAAAAACAAGCTGGGTGACGTCAGCATGCAACTCATCTATATTGTTTCTTGGAACAAGATCCTGGTAATCAATAAGAAAGCCATACAAAGAAGTGCAATGGATAACAACAATAATCTTACAATAGTATATGGTCTAGTCCTATATCAATGAGATTAAGATTTGGAAGTTATTATAAATAAGTTTGCTTTAAATAACTAAGTCTATTAACTATACCCCTAAACCTTTAATTTCACAATACTACTTTATTCAAAAATCTGTTAAGATTCTGTACCTGAAGCAATTCATATACACTAACATGCTATTTTTACTATTTTGTAATATACATGTATAAAGTCTGTCAGTATTGTAATATAGGACATTTGCAAAATATACATTTTTGAAATACATATTTATGAGCATATACTGTCAGATCTTATACAAACCCTATACCAGTAACTCACGCCATATGCAAAGTGCAGAGATTAACATATAAAACTCCATAAATGCAAAGAATAAAAAATAAAAATCAGGTTTATGAACCACACTATATCAATATAAAAATATTCGATGAAATTTTACAATCAAAGCCTGAATGTGAGTGAGTTGGTGAAAATAATCGTTTTATGACTATAAAATATGACTGTGAGGGACTATTTCCAATAGACAGAATCAAGTACTAATAAAGACGACACTATCGTCGTTTTATCACAGTCAAAAAGCTTTTTCGCATAAACACGAAGCACCAAATGTAAATGAGACGTCTGCATGCATGCAATTTAGAAAAGAAAAGCCCGAAGTGATTTCTACATTCAGTTTTCAGCCACAAATTCCAAGCTCATATGCATAGTTTCACTATTGAAATTGTTCTTGAATAAACAGTGCCTAAAATAACTTAAGTCAGACACTTAATTTAAACTCAATCTGAAAATCAAAAACCATCTGGGTAACTATATAGTATGTATATATTATAATCTTGACAAACTTAATTTCTATGAATTAAGTATAGAATTCATAAAATATTGAATACATAAGAGTATAAAGTATATATACTGAATTATCCAAGAATATCACAAAGCAAAGTGCATGCAGGATGGGATATTCACAACACATTTAAAATGAATCCATTAGTTATGAAAGTTTAACTAAAATAAAATAGGCCTACACTCAAACTGAGATATAATCAAAAGAAAACATATGATCGAACATTAATATGAGAGCATGATATCATTGATGGCCATGACTTTGACTGCCTGGAATGTCTACATAGTATACTTAAACAGCTCTACAGGGATTTCAAACAAATGGTACCCAGCTAAATTTCAGCACAACAAAACTTATTTCAGTATATGTATATACAAAGTCGAATATGCACTGCTCTAAACTGAAATAGCCTGAGCACTATACTGCATAGATTTTCATCAATGATTGCTTGTAGTCAGTCAATTCTTTTATAATTCAAAGTCTATATTACAAATACAAATAATTAATCATGAGTTTGCCTTTAGGAGTATCATGTTTTGTCAAAACAAGAAAACCATGCACATTAAATTCCAAATATGTTTTACATCAATTTTAATAAGTCTTCTATCTAGTGAAGATAAATCAATTAATCAACCTACATTATTTCCTGTACTATAATTAAAAAAAAAATTACATTTGTACAGTAGACCTACTAAAAATGAACCTTTATAGATAGGCCTACAGTTTCATCGCAGAAGCAACTAGTCTCAGTCTACATTATCTAAAAATGCCAAATCATATAGGGCTTATATGGTTGATGACGTTTTTGTATGCATGCACATATGTGTATACAAATACATGCATATAAATAATGTTTCCAAATCGACCTCCTGTGTTTAGTGAAGATAAATCAATTAATCAACCTACATTATTTCCTGTACTATAATTTAAAAAAAAAAATTACATTTGTACAGTAGACCTACTAAAAATGAACCTTTATAGATAGGCCTACAGTTTCATCTCGGAAGCAACTAGTCTCAGTCTACATTATCTAAAAATGCCAAATCATATAGGGCTTATATGGTTGATGACGTTTTTGTATGCATGCACATATGTGTATACAAATACATGCATATAAATAATGTTTCCAAATCGACCTCCTGTGTGTAATAGACAAAATACTGCTTAGAGAAAGTAAAAAAATAAAAGCAAGAACAGTGTTGTAAGTTGTCTGAAACAAGAGTTTAAAAACAACAATCATTGAACATCTGCTCAAAACCAATCATCGTGTTTTTTGTTTTTTTTTCGACACTTATCTTATAAGTCTAGAAAGAAATAAAAGCAAAACTTGTCAAGCAGAAAATTTTTCGCCTGTATAAAAATCTATTGTGTTAAAAAACGTATATAGGCCTACACACTGGTTAAAACAAATCAACAGGAACTTGCTTCAATTTCAGACGTAACTTATAGACAAAAAATTAATTAAAATATTATTTAAAAATAAGTTAATTATTTCAAAGTTTTCTTATGCATGTATACTTTTAAAATTTAACAATTTATTAGGCCTATGCCAATTCATAGTCTGTGATTTCCAGACAGTGTCAATCTGTTATGTTTCAATCAGCATTTTTCCAATTATTAAATAATAATAAAAGTAGATGGATAATAGAAATTGATTTAACATTTATTTGAAATTAAGCAAACTGTATATATTGATGTGCCTTATACAATATGCATATATAGTTGCATAATGTGCATTAAGTTTTAGTTTTTGGTGACACAGCAACGACTTAATATCAAAGTAAACAGCATGATTGCTATATTAAATAAGTTTAATTCATACTCCAATCTGGCAATCACATAAGGTGATTTTTATTGAAAATCTGAAAATCTGGTCAACTGTTTTGACTTGCACTGGCAGTCATCAGAGCAACAATGAGTTTAAAGCTAAATCTAATGTCTAATCAATAAGAAAATTAAAGATGGTGTCAGGTGACGCCATTTTGCTGATTGCCCTATTCATATAATTACACATACAGGATGTCCTCACTTATAAGCTAGTTATAGCAAATAAAGTCATTATAAACAGAATGCATATCCATATTTCTATCTGAATTGATGGGGTGGGGGGTTCTGCTTACTTTATCAGTTTTATAAAAGAGTCCGTAAATAGCTCATTGCAAAAATTAACCCAAAATAGATTACAGTTTAATAAAAATTATAACAAGTGTGCATGTTATGGTAATGATAGTTATAACTGCCATGAAAACCTAAACCGTTACACAATAAATATTTCCTAATTTATATACTTTTGCAATGTGCACAAGTATATAGGTGCATGATTTCCACCATGTAGTATAAAGAAAAAAAAATTTCAAATGGATTGAAAGACGTTACGGTATGTACACAAGTCTAAAAATTGAAGACACTTTTACAAAACTGACATCCATCAATATGCATGTCTCATCCCATTATGTTATTTATTCGAAAATTTTAAGTACCGGCATTTCAAACTATAGCTGCATCTTAGATTGTCTTTTCACAAGTTTAGCATGGCCAAAATAAACCATAGTTAAATAAAAAACAAACAAATCCTAATTACACAGTTGGATGAAACAAGCTCTGTTTTCTCCATCATGCAGCTGTCAACTAAAACAAAAAATGCCAAGAGATATGAAATGTTTTTAAACAAGTTCAAAAGTCGACTATATACAGGAAGGATATACATACAAAGTTATGCTAAACCTGAGACCCACATAATACTGTAGGCTAATTTAAAATCAGCATTAATTTTAGTAGGCCTAACTTCAAGAGGCACACTAAGGAAGATTGAAGAAAAGTGTAGAAGTTTGTAGATTAGTATATATAAAAACATCCTATATTCTAATGATGATAGTAGTAAAATACATCTTACAATGTTTTAATGAGCCTTTTAGTTTTAGCAATTTGCCTGTTTATGTCCGTTCAACCAAGCAACATCAAATTAATTAGTCAAATTGTTGACAAAGTATTGTCTGGCAAGCACATGGCATAAAAGACACATTTGATTTCCTTCTTCATATAAAATGCACTGAGGCTAGTCCAATATTATCAAGACGCTGTGTCATCTGCTAGTGACATGTAAATTTATCATCATTAACTTAATTCTAGCATGTAAATGTAATACTTTATATTTACAACACAGCACACATTTTCAGGAATTAAAAAACCCCAGTATTTTTTGCGGTGTTTAATTAGATCTTAGGCATCTAACACTTGGCTTGACATTTAGCACTTACAGTATACGAGTATATATATTTCCTTCCCCCCTCTCCTCCATATACCATAGAATACACAGAAGAATACATAAAATGCTATATTTACCCAGTACAGAACTCTGGTTGAACAACCTTTCAAATATATCTATCAACTTTATAGAGGAAACTCTTGATTGTAAGTCAAGCAAAAGCATCAACAACAGGGTGGGCTTCCTAGTTTGTACTACAATCTATTCTATGTGGCATTGTAGACCTACAAAGAAGATGAAGTCTTAGTTATTTTGGAAAATGCAATTCTATTATCACTTATGCCTCTTGTCAGCTTATGGGAATATAGGCCTCTCACTCTATTCAACACGCTGGAATTTCAGCAGGATTGAGTTAAGCTCTAAGCGCATAAATTATAATGAAAAGATTAATCATGTCTTTAAACTTCCTCATGTTGCTAAATTTAAGACAAGCTAAGCAACACGGTCTATTTTACTGACCCTCATACCATGGTATTTAAAAATAAGACAACTGTATTTATAATAGATATATTTCATTTTTATTTCTGGCTCTATAGGCCTACTCAATTTTTCAACAGTTTAATTAAAGATGAATTCATGGAAGGAATTAGTAGCTTTAGGGATGCATCAAGCATGAATATAGGAAATTTTGCAAAATAATGAATTCATCAATGTAAAATGCTTTGAATAAAACAATCACTATAAAAATCAATGTTGTCTAATTTGTTGTCCCTTTTTGAGCTGCAAGAATGACTGATAATGCCATCTTTATTTGAGATCAACGTTCAATGAAATAGCCATATATCCTATTTTTTTTGTTGCAAACTATAGGACATATTAACCATCTTAAATTAAGTTGGTCATCTCATATGCAAAGTTGCCATATTGCTAAAATGGTCTGCAGTGGTCTGCATAAAGCCTGCAGTGTCCAGAATATACACTCACTTTTAAGACTTTTCTACTGCTATAGCTGCATATATATAGCTACGATAGGCTTACTAGATCACTCATATTTCCCGTAAATAAACCACTTTATATCATGCTTTTGTTAGATGTAGCTGAATAAACCAAGCTATGAAAAAGGTTTTCCAAAACATTAAACTTAATGGGGAAATAACAAAAAAAAAGTTGAAAACCCAACAAATCAAGACAAGGATTACACTAATGCTGTAAGAAAAACTTACATGTAATCCACACAATGCCTCGCACTATTTATGGAATGAAAATAATGAGGAATGCATCTGCATAAACACACTGTATATTCATCTCAGATTCTGAATGCCTAAATGGTAAATTCTTTTATATTCCATCCCTGTAGATCCCTTTTCAGAGTGGAACAGGAGAAATCTGTTTTTGCCATTTGCCAGAAGTTTTCAAAAACTTGCAAAGTTTGGTAAAAATGCATTTTTGGTCTGGACCCCCTGAAACACGATGCAAGAAGCAAATTGCGTTTACCTCATAAATATATGCCACATCACGTCCATTGTACAATGCAGATGGATATTCATCATGCAAGCTTGGAATTAAGAGCATGTCATGATACACTGGTGTTGTTATCAAAATGCTGTATTCTCACATAGACAAGCATGCGAGCACACATGCTGGGACAGGCAATTAGTTGTGGCAGGATATTTTGGTTGTGAATGTTGCAAAGAATGGATTTAGCCTTTGTTATTCTTTAAGACCAGAGCAAATGGACGTTTGACACAGTAATGCTCGTCGACACATATGGTTCTCCATGTTGCATTACATCACGAGAAAAACACAATATAGTTGTCGCATGACACGGGTCTTTCAACCATTACAAGAAGTTCATGCAAGGTCATATGAAAAAGCCTGTAATCAAATCTTCAAGTGAGACGTTTGTGTTGATAAATGTTACATCCACCATGCCTCATCACTTTTGCTACTTTATTGGGTATGACATATGGTCTATAACTTATATAGGGTATGTATACATGTGTAGCCTATACATCGGTAGCTATGTTAGATTTTAAGCGCACATTTGCTAAACCACCTATGAAATTTCAGCATGGTGAATGTAATACCTTAAATTACATTTTTAAGTTTTTCATTGTTGTTAATTAATGCATATAATTCTAGACAATGCCATACAAATCATGCAATAATACAAATTTTAAAATCTATCAATCTATAGGATGAATGCAAGTGAAACACTTGGAAATAGAAGCCTTACAAAGAATAGCAAATGATTTTAAGGGGAAAGTCCCCCTTTGTAACAAGTGACATTTAGTTGTTTACACGTAGGCCTACTATATGAATGGCTATGACAATACTAATTAAAGGGACAGTCTCACTTTGAAACAAGTTGGTTTTAATAAAAAGAGCGTGAAAAATTATAATTAAAATGGAA
>JAQIXP010003112.1:0-13658 GCA_034700285.1 Proteroiulus fuscus
TTTTGTTTCGCCCCCCCCCCCCCCCCCTTCCCTCTTTCTTGCAAAAAATACTCGAGGTAAGGTGGGACTGTCCCTTTAAAAATTGTGATATCTCTTTAATGGTAAGTTTAATTTCAATATTATTATTTATATTTTTACATTTTGTTCTAATGCCTAGCATTAAAAAATCACTTATCATGAAGTGAGACTTCCCCTTGAACTGTTGGCAGGAATTTCTGTTTTTAACTAGTTTTACTTTGCAGCTTCAGTGTTATTAGGTTACTCGCACTTCTGGAGAAATGCCTAAATTTTGTAGTAAAAAAATAAAAAATAAATATATCGAAATAAAGAATTTCCTAAATGGTTTTATTTTCACAATTTTTGTTTGGGTTAAGAGTCTTTTTAGTTGGTTGGTTGATTCAAATTAGGCCTTATAATATGACTTTACTATAATAGGGTATTCCCCTATCTGCCACATACAATTTATATTATACAATTAATTGAAATAGCATGCCAAATCCTTAGAGCACAAAATAATAGAATGATTTCAATTCTGCTAGTCACATCTGAATGAAACCTGTGCAAGCGGAATTAATTTTTGAGAATGAATACGTATATATTATGTTACAATATCCCTTATACAAGATGCGAGTAGTCATTTTTTACAATATTATAATTAAATTTTCTGTGTTGGGATTTTTTCAGAAATAGAAATGTGTGAAATTAATTTCAGTGAGGCTTCAGGTGACATTTTAAAATGGATTAAGAAATGAGATTAATGGGTTTTGCTTAAAAAAAATGAAGTAGAATTTCAATGTATTAAAGTGAAACTCTTAGAGCCCTTCATATCGATGGCTTAATTCCGAAGTAGTGCATGAGCCAATTTGCCTTAAATGAGATAAGTGAACCCTTGTGATTCTGGAAGGGTCCCTAATTAACCTAAAGTTTCAGATATTAATTTAACCAATAATAATTGTTAAAGTTTCAGAAGAGAAAAGTGGCAAATGTCCAACAAAGTATCATCCCTAAAAGTTACAAGTAGTGAACGGTACCATTCGTTAGTTCACTTTTTAAAAATTGTTCGTGACATGGATTTTTATAAAATTTATACAAGTTTTTTTTTGCTTTCACTTTATTCAAAAGGCAAACTAAAGATTGTGCACATTCGTTACCTCACACTTTATTTATGTCGCTTTCCTGCAAACTTAATCAAACTCAAACTAGCGAACGTGCATTTTCAAGCCTTTTATTTCTCAAATTCCTTAATTGATTTACTAATTCAATTATTTTACAAAAATTAGCACATTTCCTCTAAAGTTATACCTTTTTTCCTATAAAAACGATATTATCTCAAAAGCAACTTTTGGCTTATTCGCTACTTCTAAATTAAGCCATCGATATTAGCCTCAATTTTGGTTAATTTTTGGCTTCCCTATTTCCCATGCAATAGTCAATTAGAATAATTATGTCTTTGTGTTTTGTAGAAGAGTAAATAACACTGTAGGCCTATAGAGTTATAATTGATATAGGACTCCTAATATGGCGGTCAAAAATGATAATAATTATCCTCGTTACCAGTAGATGGCGCTATTAGCAAAACTAAAATGGATGCTACCATTGAAAAGCATTTTTTACCAAATCTAGGCCCTCCAAACAAATATCTTTATGTACTGCAGTCTGATTCATATCAAAATTTTCATTCTCATATTAAATTTGCTATCTTTGTATTTAAAAATATGTTGGCACAAAGTGACTTTCGTTTCCCAAGTAAATCATGCTGAAGAATTCCTAGGTTCTCATATTTCATTCTATTTAAGGACAGAAAACATCTCAAAAAACCCTGTCATATTTGTCTTTGTCTCACAAAAGTATATTCATAAGAAGCACAAACTAAAACAACAGTACACACAAATAATACAACTGAGAAATTCAGCCAAAATGAAAATCTTATTTAAAAAAAAACCCATCTATTTTCAAACTTATTTTTGGCATTCGTTCTTTTTTAAACGATCATGTTTATAGTTAAAGGTAAATAACAAACGAGTTTCTTTCATTATTTTCTTAACTTGATCCTCACATGCTGAACAAAAAAAATTGGCTCCACATTCTGCTTATTTTGACTGTATACTTTCTAACTTTCATTAGCTATGCTAGCCTATACATTTGATATGGCAAGTTATATATAGATGGTTTAATTCAGAAGTAGCGAATGAGCCAAAAGTTGCTTTCGAGATAATAGTGTTTTTATGGAAGAAAATGTATAATTTGGAAATAAATAATGTTAAAAGGCTGAAATTTGGTGAACAGATGAAACCAAATATACATTTTATAGGAAATGTGCTAATTTTTGTTAAATAATTACATTAGTAAATTAAGTAATTTAAGAAATAAAAAGCTTAAAATTGCACATTCGTTAGTTTAACTTTGATTAAGTTTGCAGGAAAGCCAGATAAATAAAGTGTAAAGTAGCGAATTTGCACATCCATTAGTTTGCTTTATAAATGAAGTGAATGAAAAAAAAGCGAGCTACTTGTATTGTTGTAAAAATCCATGTCACGAGCAATTTTTATAAGGTGAACTAACGAATGGTACCATTCACTACTTCTAACTTTTTAGGGATGATATTTTGTAACAATTATTAGTTAAATTAATTTCTGTAACTTTAGGTTAATTAGGGACACTTCTAGGATCTCAATGGTTCACTTATCTCAATTTTTAACAAATTGGCTCATTCGCTACTTATGATTTAAGCCATCGATATAATACTAATTTTTATGATAGAACAGTTTAGATCTCATCTTTCCTCCGAGAGAAAAACAGACGTCACAAGGCAGCCATGCAGACGGCCAAAGTGCAATTCAAAATGAATGCAGTACATTCCAAAATACAAGAAAAAGGCTAAAAAATTTAATACATTTATTATTTATTATATATTTTCAAACAATGCGTTTTGTAGATTTATGATCTAAGCCTAAAGCTTTAATTTCTAAGTTAATTAATATATTTCGTATTTTTTTTACTTAATTTGTCATTTCAACACGGCTGTAGCTAAGTCTTGTTATATTGGTAGTTTTAATTAAATCCCCATGCACTTCTTTTGTTTTCTAGATGTAATTAACAGCGTAAACATTCATCTATCATTCTTGCCTCGGTTTTTTACTTAATTTTTACAAATGTTTTTTTTGTGAAAATATCTCAAATGAAATTAAAACATTCCAGGCAATAGCATACAAATTTGAAATTTTAATTGGACATAAGATAAATATTTTATGAAACAGATTAATTTGGTAGAAATTGCTTTTCACAAGAAGCATCCATATTTGTTTACAAGTGGCGCCATCTACTGATTCATTTGGTTACTGCCATCTTTATAATTCAGCACACATAATTATGCCATAGAGAGTAAGTGTCACTTTCAATGGTCTCATTTACAAAAGTAACTCCTAGATGGCGCCAGTCACTTATCAAACAATTTGGCAAAATGGCGCCACCCATGTACATTAGAAAAGTCACTATTTCTGAATTATGGTAAGCCTGATTGGAATATTTTTTTTCTGTGCTCTACTCAACTATCATTTATCTTTATTTTCAAAATATCTTGTAACAAAGTGAGACTTGCCCATTAAACTATTTAGTAAATTTTAATACTGAGCAATTCTAAACCTTATCCAAAACACTCAAAGTAAGCATTTATTTTATTACTAAACAGGTCACCGTGGACTCGTAAAACCGCAAGTGGTATCTACTTTAATGAGTTTTTCAGGGCAATTTTTAATTTATGTATAATTATCAAAATATGCGAGTTAAAGATATAAAAAAAATGAAATACCCGAGGTGAAAAGGCCCAAATTATTAACATGCCATTAAAAACCAAGCTATGAAAATTGCCATAAAAACCAAGATTTTCGTATTTGAATGACTTTATAAGCCAGGATTTAATGTCCCCTGTTGGAAAAACATTTAATTACGCAGAAAATGGGAAAGATTAGTACAAAGATGGAAGGCAAACAGCCGATGACGTCATATTCCCATTGTTCTAATCTGCCTTTTTTATGAGTTGAGATAATTGCAGAAAACATGGAAAACGTGAGAAGAATTTTATGATGAGATCATTGACAAGGAAAATGGCGGCCATTTTTTACGTTCGAAAACAAGGACCAATAGATATAAACGAGTGGCAAATCATACTCGGTAAGTCCGTCTGCTTTGGTCAAGCTTATTTCTGACCAGTGGCCAGTGTTACAAATTCTGACACTGAGATTATTGGAAGGATTTAATGCTTATGTCAATAAAATATACGAGATCTTATGAGGATTACTCAAGAAGTAGTGGTGGGGGACGACCATAAACTTCGTCAGGGATTTGGTTTTACTGCAAAATAGGATTTCATTAAAATTCATATTATAAATTATGTAAAATTTTACTCAAAATTCATACATGTAACCCCACGTTGTAAAGAAATGCATTCGAATTTACAATGAAAAAGATATTTAAAATGCATTTTAAAATGATTCGCTACTTCTCAGCATGCTTCCTCAAATGCATTTAAAAAGACATTTTAGAATGCAAGTTTAAATGACCTTATAGTAGCTCAATCAACTTGCATTCTCAAATGCATTTAAAATGTATCTTAGAATTCATTTTTGAATGATTTAGTGGATTGATCCGCATGCTTTCTTAAATGCATTTCTGAATACATATTATAAGAATGCATTTAAAAATATATCCTTGAATGTATTTTACAAGAATGCATTTTAAATGTATCTTAGAATGCATGTTTGAATGATTTATTGGATCATTCCGCATTATTTCTTAAATGTATTTCCAAATGCAATTTACAAGAATGTATTATAAATTATTTAGGAGCTAAATCATTTCTCAAATGCATTTAAAACTTATCTTAATTATAGTGTACATTTTTAAGTGATTCAGTAGGTCACTCTGCATGCTTTCTTCAAATGCATTTCTAAATGCATTTTATAAGAATGCAATTCAGAATACATTTTAAATGATTTTAGTACTCAATCAAATTGCATTTAAAAATGTATCTTACAATGCATTTTGCAAGAATGCATTGAAAAATGCATTGAAAAATGCATTGAAAAATGCATTTTAGAACATATCTTCAATTATATTAATAGCTCAATCAACATGCATTTAAAATGTATCTTAGAATGCATTTTTAAATGATTCAATGCATCAATCTGCATGCATTTCTGAATGCATTTTACAAGATTGCATTGAAAAATGCATTTTAGAATATATTTTTAATGATTCTATAGTAGCTCAATTAACATGCATTTAAAAATGTATCTTAGTATACATTTTTAAATGATTCAGTGGATCAATGCATTTTAGATTACATTTTAAATGATTTTAGTAGCTCAATCAACATGATTCTCAAATGCATTTCAGAATGCATTTAAAAATGCATTAATTTTCATTTGGGTAAAATATATTTTCCCCTACAAAACTATTTATTGTACTTTAATGAAGACAAAGGTATTCAGTCCTGCTAACTTCAATTGAATTCCTGCAAAAACGCAATTGACGAATTCCCAGGCAAAAAATCGATATTAATCAGCCAGGAAAAAGAGAGGGAGGGAGAAAAAAAAAGCAGATATCCTGATCAACATCTATGCTATTTGTTATCCTACCTGGTGAGAATGCACCGAAAAGTACTGCAGTTCCCTTGAGAGAGAAAAACATCCAAACTATAGAAGATAAATTATGGACCAGATTCCATGACTTTTGAAAGAAAAGCCTTAAACTTAGTTCCAGGTCTAGCTCCCCTACCCTGATGAAAAAGATCCCCATAGAATCATAGATCACTAAAAAGCTAACTTGCCACTCTATATAAAGACTTTGTTTGTTCGTGGGGTGGGTTTCTGGAGAATTGATATCAGTGAAACCGAGAAAAGCAGGGTTCATACTGCCCTGGAAAGTCATGGAAAATCCTAAAATACCAAAGAAGGTTAGGGAAAGTCATGGAATCCCACTTTTTCAATTCATAATGAAAAATTTATGATAGCAACCAATGTCACTATTAAATTCTATATAGGCTAACTGATATATACTGGAATCGGTATAAACACAATCAATAAGCATGTTTTGGCGTTGTGAACTTGTGATTGGGTACCCGATCACAAGGGTTACAGTACGGTAGCGGTAACTCTTTGATTGCATGGTCTGAAGCAGAAGTGTTTTTGCAGTAGCCTCCGTCATTCTAGCGTGCAGGATCTCAGAATGAGGTAACAAAATGGGTTACTTACTCGTGATCTACCTAAATAGGTAGTTAACCAACTAAGATCACAGAAAAAAGGAAACAGCGTTTTTGCGGTTAGGTTATAACCTATAAAGCAGTTAAATACTACTTGTGAACTGGATCACAAAAGCGCACGATCAGACCACAACGCCAAAACACGCTTCTTATTTAGTGACATCACCATAAGCCAATTCATATAATCACTTATCAATGTAGATCACTATGCAGTTTGTAATAATTTGTAGCATAATTGACCTTTTCCCATGGGCTACCATAAAGGGGTTATCCACTCGTGATCTACCTGAATAGGTAGTTCACCAAAACTGAGATCACATAAAAACATAAGAGCAGCGCTTCCTTGTTTTCGCGTTTAGATTATAACCTAAGAAGCAGCTAAAAACTACCTGCGAACTTGATCGCTAAAACGCACGATCAGACCACAACCGCAAAACAAGCGTATTATTTAGTGACATCACCATAAGCCAATTCAGATCATCAATCCTCAATGTAGATCACTATATAATTTGTAGCATAATGACCTTTTCCCATGGGCTACCATAAAACGTTGGTTGGGGATCACGGTTCCTCTAATTAACTAAATCAGGTGCATGGGGGGGGGTCTATGGGGAGTTAATAAACCCCAATTTGGGGATTATTTGGGTCAAGGTAGAACAATTCTAATTAGTTAATTATTCCATTTCTAAAAGTAGGCCTACTCACGCTGTAACACTAATTTACATTAGAAATAAAGCCTGGAAACAAGCATAGGGAATTCTAGGAGTGGAAGCTTGACACCACTAAATCGCAATTAACACTAGGACTTAATCCCATTAAACTCACGCTGAGTTCAATTAATGGAATTTGGCAGAAAAATGGTAAAAAATGGGCGCGATTCCACATCAACCGTTAACGATATACGGACGGGGTGGTTACGAGCAATTATAGATCGAGTGAAACCACAGAAATGAAAAATTGGCACTGATCCAACGGTGCACCCAAATTGATCCACACAATATAAATTAAAAAAAAGAAAATTCTGTATTAATGTACTTGTAATACAATAGATGAAATCCCAATATGGTTGTACCTGGTGTAATGGCTGTGCCAAAACACTGCCAATATTCATAACAGCTAGTGTATTGACTGGTCCAAGGCCAGGAGAAGAGAATCGATCAAAAGTCTCATTTTTGGCTTCAAATATCGCTCAATAATCAACTTTTAACATTGAATTTCTTTGACGTCCAACATGAGACAAAACACTGGCAAATTTAATAATCAATTTGAAATTGTATTGAAATAATACAAATATCGATTATAAAAGTTGGCAAGCGGCCAACTATGTTATATACTGAGGTCCGTAAGTCACTGAACACAGCTGCAAGCTGCAGAGCAAGAATTTTGAGTGCCTAATGGGAATTAAAAATTGCTTTGTATTTGGAAAGTAGAGTAGTTCACGCTTCAATGTGCACACGTCACCTCAAAGTTTGCACTACGTAGTTCACACTTTATAGTTCAGGCTGCACATGTCAAAGTTCACACTTCGTAGTTTAATCATCAAGCTTTACACGTCACCCTTTAAAGTTTACACCATAGTTCATCATTTTCAGCTCACGCTTCACACTATATAGTCCAGCCTACAAAGTTCACACTTCATAGTACGAGCTTCAAAGTTAATGTTACACAGTTCACGCTTTTCACTTTAGTTCCGCATGCCAAACTTTACACTTCACCCTTCAAAGCTTACAGTATATAGTTCATCATTTCCAGCTCACACTTTATAGCTCACGCCTCACACTATATAGTCCAGGCTGCACAAGTTCACACTTCATGGTACAAGTTTCAAAATTAATGTTACAAAGTTTATGCTTCACACTTTGGGCTCAGATTGCCCATGTCATAGCTCAAGATTCATAGTTCATAGTTCATATAGTTCAAAGTTCACACTACTTAGTTCATCCTTTTACAGTTTCACACTCCTTAGTTGACGTCTCGATCACGCTTTGCAATATATAGTCCAGGCTGCACATGTCATACACACTTCAAACTATGACACGTGCAACCAACTTTACACTTCACAGTTCAAGCTTTTAAAGTTTATGCTTCACACTTTATAGCTTAGGCTCCACATGTCATGGTTCACGGTTCAAGTTTCACACTTCCTAGTTCAATCTACAAAGTTTAAAGTTCACAATACATAGTTCATCTCTTTCAGTTCCCACTCTATAGTTCACGCTTCCCACTATAGCTCACACTTCACACTAAATAGTCAAGGCTGCACATGCCATAGTTAATGATTCAAAGTCCACACTTCATAATCCAATTCAAAGTTCATTCTTGACAGGAGTTCATGCTTCACAGTTTATAGTTTAGGCTTCCCATACCATAGTTCACGCCTCACCATCTACCACTAACCCGCACCTCATAGACATGGCTTCACACCTCAGAGTTTACAATTCTGTTTATCCTCCTAGTGAAGTGTGAAAACTTTGTAGTGTGAAGAGTGTTTGTTCATTGACTTACGGACCTCACTGCATTACAAATACGTAGTATTTATGTAGTTTGGTCATGTGTATTCTGGCAAACAACTTGAAATTCATAACAATCAATAAAGGAAACTATTTTCGAAAATAGCCACACATTAATTAGAAGATATTACTTATTAAGTATGAAAAAAATTGAAATACAGTAAAAAAAAAAAAAAATGGCGTGCGTGTTTGTAGTCGTGATAGGATGATAAATATGTTATTTTGTTCGTGTTATTTGGAAAATATTATAATAGTTTCAGAAAACATTTAATAATTTACGTGCAATTGCCAATTGTACATTCATCTAAATGCGTGCTGCACAAAATCATTTATTCAAATTGCTTTAAATATTCACATTGTTATACAGTATTGTCATGCATTTACAAAGTTGTTTTTAAAATATATATTGTTTTTTTTATAAAAGCAGTTTAAATCCATAAGTTATAAAAGTTTTTTGTATGCGTGTTTGGTGTTCAACGATTTTTTAAACCATTTTTCGTGTATTTTCTAAAAAAAAATAATTATACATTGCAAATTGCAGCCATGCAGGAAGTACATTTAAATTATGTAAATTGGGCTGCATTTATTGCACCATTCGCATGGACATATTGATCATGATCTAGAGACATGATCAGAGTGTTTTTTTTAGGGAGGAGGGAAGCGTGATCATGGCAGTAATTTTGAATGTTGTCATTAAGCAAATCAAGATTAAATATTTAAATCATGATTTGCATTTAGGCAATTTTCGAAAGCTTGGTATATTTAAGTTTTATCATTACCCCATATAAATAAGAAATGGATTTTAAAATGCATTTTTAAATGCATTTCTAATTGATTATGAAAATGTAAGATTTTTGGGACAAATTTGTTTCAGTATGCATTTAGGAAAACATTTCCCAATGCATTTAGGCAGACCACTTCACAATGCATTTATGAAAACATTTCACAATGCATTTAGGAAAACATTTCACAATGCATTTAGGAAAACATTTCACAATGCATTTAAGGAAACATTTCACAATGCATTACCAAATGCATTTCCCTATACATAAAAAATACATTTTACTGAACTTTGCAATACGCATATAAAATATATTTTAAAATGCATTTTTGAAGGATGCATTATAAAATGCAGTTTTATTTGAGTTGTAAGTACATTTTAAAATGTATTTTCAAAAAGTCATTTTAAAATACATACTTTAAAAAATGCATTTTAAAATGCATTTCATCTTGAAAATGCATTTCAAATTGTGAAATACATTCTGAAATGCATTTCTTCTACATATGGAACTACTTGATGTATTTTGGCACTGTGGCATTCTGGGTAATGCAAATGGCGGACAAAAACCCAATGGGTTGCTCATACTTTGCAAATGGTTGGCACAAGTGTGAATGGCTAATTATGATTTATTTTAAACATGGTTTGCATCAATAATGTATCTACAAAAATTACTGCAAAAATTCTTATTTCATGTCTAATTCAATTATATTTTGAAACTAATCCATTTTCTGTCATGTATAGTGACTTGCAGGAAGTGAATTACTTGAAATTGAGTTATATTATAAACCTGATTAAGATAATCGTCAAAATGTGCTCAAAATAATTCACAGATGGTTGAGCAGATGATAACTTTGATCTCTTGTTCACATATAAAATAAATATATTATAGCAATTATTATTATTATACAGTGGGACTATAAGTCGCTGAACATAAGTACAGAACTATAGTCAGATTCAAGTTAACTTCGTTCATTTGGCACAACCTAGTGACCAGGAATCAAACTATCAGGAATAGGTCTATCGAAAATATGCAACTTTTAGTGCCATCTGTTAGTAATGGGAGTAAGGTTCATCATTGGAATAGTTAATTTTAGCTTCACATTGATGGCTCAATTCACAAGTAGCGAATGAGCCAATTTGTCAAAAATGAGATTAGTGAACTGATTTTGGAAGTTTTCCTAATTAACCTAAAGTTACAGAAATTACTTTAACCAATAATTGTTAAAGTTACAGAAGTGAAGATCGAGTAGCGAATATCCAACAAGGTATCAGCTTTAAAAGTTACAAGTAGCGAATGGTACCACTTGTGCACACTAATAGATGTGCACATTCGCTACTTTAAACTTTTATTTATTTCGCTTTCCTGCAAACCTAATCAAAGTCAAACTAGCAAATGTGCATTTTTAATCCTTTTATTTCTCAAATTACTTAATAAATTTACTAATTTAATTATATAACAAAACTAAGCCTATTTCCTATAAAATATAATCTATTTTTTGATCTGTTCACCAAATTTCAGCCTTTTAACATTGTTTATTTCCAAATTATATCTTTTTCCGTAAAAACGATAGTATCTGGAAAGCAACTTTTGGCTCATTTGCTACATCTGAATTAAGCCATCGACATTCCTTACAGGCAATATAATGAAAAAAATACATTTCCCAAAACTTTACAACCATGTTCTCTCCAGTAATTTAATACATTAAATTTAAAAACATATTCCCACTAATCACAATGACCAATTCTTAAAATACATAGCGTGTAATTTTAGTCTGATTTCCTAATTTTCCTAAGATATTTTCACAGTTCTCAATGGTCACTCTGAAACTGTGTTCAGTAACTTACGACTATCACATTACATGCGTGAGTGAATGAGTAAAAAAATGTTCCTCTAGCTAAATTCTCTTAAACTAGTCAGTAATGGTCCATGTAAACCAATTATTAAAGCGAGAAAATATGAGAAGCGTGCAAACTTAGCATATACAAAAGTTTAAAATCAACAATGCGTGCTACCAATTGGCTCCCTTGGAAAATACAGGGAAATTGCAAGGTAAAAATGCTGCATCATAATTTATTCAATACACTATGACCTACATTTTTTTCCTTTTCTCTCTTTTATTTTTTTCTCACAAATTGAGCTGCAGTTCCTGGAATTGATTTGAAGTATAGGCCAATGTAATTCCCAAGAGAAATAAAGTTTTAACTTTTAGTTTTTTTTAAAAAATTACCATGCTGTTAGGTAATGAAAACACTTACAGTGCCGTTGTGTAAATTGAATCACATTATTAAAACAGAAATTTATTATTGTGTAAATATTAATAACAATATTGTAAATTGAAAAAAAAATATATCAACCTATCTCGGTAAGATCACGATACTTAAAGTTTAAAGTTTTACTGCAATCATAGAAGTCTAGTAACATCATTAAAAAATAATTGGAAAATTTAAAGGGTTCACAGGTTTAACATAAGTTCATGATGAACTAATAAAGAGGAAGATCATCCTAAAAACGTTTTAATAAATGACAATATATATGTAGTGAGAAAAAAATGCATTTCCCAAAAATTCATAACCATGTTCTCTCTACTGGATCACCTAAGATCCCATAAGGTCACCCTTAAAGATCACCTAAAGATCACAAAAAAGTTTTACCAATGACCAATATACATGTTGTGAGAAAAATGAAGTTCCCAATATTTTATAACCATGTTAGGTCTACTAGATCACCTAAAGATCACATCAGGTCACCTAAAGATCATCTAAAGATCACCCTAAAAACGTTTTACCAACGGACAATATACATGTACTTAAACAAAATGCATTTCCAAAAATTTTGTAACCATGTTAAGTCTACTAGATCACCTAAAGATCCCCTAAGATCACATAAGGTCACCTGAAGATCACATATGGTCAACTAAGATCACTTTAGGTCACCTAAGAACACCTAAAGGCCAACCCTAAAAGGGTTTTACCAATGGACAATATGCATTAGTGAGAAAAAATGCATTTCCCAAAATTTTATAATCATGTTCTGTCTACTAGAACACCTAAAGATCCCCTAAGATCACATAAGGTCACCTGAAGATCACATAAGGTCACCTACGATTACTTAAGGTCCCCTAAGATCACCTAAAGACCACCCTAAAAGCGTTTCACCAATGGACAATATACATATTGTGAGAAAAAATAATGAATTTTTTAAAATGTCACAACCATGTTCTGTCTACTTATTTAATTAAAAATAAAAAAATACTTCTAACATTTTTAATTGAGTGACAAAAGAATAACGTCATCAGGCAGCACTTTCCCATTACGCATAGAATGCATTGAAGGTACTGCCTCATTACGTCTTTCACAGCTCAGCAAACTCGATTTTGAGTATCTATTTATTTTCACATTAAATTATTAGACAGAATATGATTGTAGAATTTAAAAAAATTGGTAAACGTTGGTAACAATTTCTGCAAAAATGCATAGAAAATAACGAGTTTATCTATTACTGTTAACCTGATCAGAGCCTTGAAATTGGGCAATCACTGCTAGCACAGATGCTATGCATGATTGCCCACCCTTTCGCTTGTGCTTGCATTTCAGCGTTAAAATCCAGAAAGTTTGAAAAAAATTTTAAAAGTGGTTTAAATGCCATTTTATAATTAAACTTATTCAAAATGCCTTAGAGAACATTAGTGTATGGGAAAATTTTCACTACACTAATGTTATCTACTGCACTTTCACCAAATAAAGAGGGTTTTCCAAAATTTGTTGGCAATCATTTAAAATTTAATAAAATTTTCATGCTAAAAATTGCCTTCCCCATGTCACACTTTGAGTCCCATTGGCACATCCCCCTTCCCCTACAAGAGTCATGAATTTATTAAACGTCCCACAAAGAGGCGGCTTATTTCATAGCAAATTTCAATTGGCAGTTAAAGGGAAAATCCCACTTTGTGACAAATGAATATTAAAATTAAATTATTAACAATAAGGAAGGGAAGTCTTATTAATAAGAAAGGGAAGTCTTATTAATAAAAAAGGGAAGTCTTATTAATAAGGAAGGGAAGTCTTATTAATAAGGAAGGGAAGTCTTATTAATAAGGAAGGGAAGTCT
>JAQIXP010003113.1:0-13657 GCA_034700285.1 Proteroiulus fuscus
AATCAAACCCCGTCAATTTATGTTTAGCCATTATCGATTAATATGTACCGGTAATTAACATGGAGATTCCCATAGGAACATGCATTTTCTAAAAGTGTGGACAGCCCCCTTAAGTCGTGATTTTCGACCAAACTCACGAATGTAATGTGTAAATTCTTGGGCCACGCAATCTAGATTCAAGCAAAAAATTTGGTATTTTTACTTTTAGCTATCTGCAATTCATGAAACAGAATTACGAGGAATGGATGAAAAAAACTTTGGATACGGAAATCCAGGATTGGTATCGGGAATCGGAGCCGGAGGCCGATGGCGAAGGCTATTTCAGTACCGTGGTACCGGTCATTGTATTTCAAATGATCGACCAAAATGTAAGTGCCCATCTACTGTCTGAATTACTGCACATTATTCGTGATTCTGAACAGAAATATAAAATTCCAGTTGCAAGTTGCCGGAACCGTTGGCGAACATTTGATCAGCAAAGTTCTGTTACTCAGCATGCAACAAGTCATGGCTTTTGGACAATTCTATAAAGGTGAGCAAAAAGTTTGAAAAGTCTTGAGAATATGAACTAAAACTGCCATTTGATTGTTACACAGATGCTATCGTCGACTTCAAATCGAAATATTTGGAAGACAGGAGTAAAGTGAAATACTTCACACATTATATGGTAAGAGCTTGGGTTATTTTTCTACCAAAATAAAATTATTTTATAGAATTTTTTTTTAAACTTTGGGAGAAGGGACACAAATGTTAAAGTTTATTGCAACAACTGTGTATTTCAAAATAGAAATTCTTGAAATTTAATATGAGAACATATTTTATTTTTATTAATTAAAATTGTCAAGTAAATATCTATAATTAATAAGCGCTATATTATAATTTATGAATTTAAGCAATCTAGAAATTCCAGAACTGTAAACTGGTAAAATCTTTCAAAAGTACTCCCATAATGCGTCATTTTACACCAGAACCCACAATTTCTGGCCATTTATAGTATGGTACAAGTAGTAGTTAAGTTATTCATCATAGATGGCGCCATTAGTCTATAGAAAATAACATGGACCACCATTTTACTATGACACAAACAGTAGTTGAAAGTTATTCATCATAGATGGCGCCATAAGTCTATGGCAAATAACATGGGCCGCCATTTTAGTATGGGACAAACGGTAGTTTAAAGTTATTCATCATAGATGGCTATTTAAAAATTCTAGAGAAATTTTGCTAACTTTTTTCATGCTGTTTTACAACATTTTTAACTATATTTTTTTTTGTGAAAAATTCATTAAAATTGCATTACTTTTGGCTAAATCTTCCTTTACACCCGAACATTTGCGGCTCATGCCATTTAATAGAGGTCACTGTTAATCAGATTGGTACATGTTGTAGTCGGTGCGCTGTTTATTAGTGGGCACCTTGCATTGTTTATAGAGGGCGCTGTATATTGGAATAAATACGGCATGTTTCAGGAAAACGGGGAAAAAATGACTGATTGACTGACTGCTAATCTGTATTTTATATAGATTGCAATAGTGAACAACTGCCTGCATTTCACTTTACTGGCTCACCAATTGAAAAACCGTTTCTGGAAACCGGGCGTTCACGACAACGAAATAGGAAAGACTCTCGAGGACATGATCAACACGTTTGAACGCTTGCGCGTGGTAACGTACGTGCAAACTTTCCATTTTATGGCCTAATTCGAGCAGGCGGCATGAACCGTGCTAATAAATCTACATTTTGGTTGGAATTTTTAGGGCCGGCTACCTGCTGGAGGAAGTTTTCCTCGACCTGGAGTCTCATTTTCAAGACTTGATGACCAGAAAATGGTAAGAAAATGTACCCAACCATTTAGCCAAGAATAATTTGATGCTTTTTTATGTTCAATGGGGTTTATTTTCTAGGGTATCGAGCGGCATTCCCATCGACACTATTTGCTGCACGGTAGAGGACTACTGCAGCGATTATCGGCATTTAAACTTGAAAAACTTTGACCATATCATATTCGAAGCCCAAAACAGGGTCTGTAAGGCCTATATCACTGCCATACTGCACAGGTACAGCACTTTAGTGCTATTTTTTGAATGCAATTTTAAAGGTATTTTCAGAAATTCTGCATAAATTTCTTGATAACAGTGCCCTCTACGATATTTTATCACTCGATCATGGACGGGAAACCCTGTAAATATGTTTTTCCTACATTTCCTAGACGAATGACATTTAAGAACTATGACGAGAGAAGATTCGTTGCCGAGAAAATCATCAAAGAGGCCGAGCAGGTCAAGAAACTATTTGGCAGGCTAGTGCCTGGCAAGTCGCAGGTATGAGCGGGTCCAATTCGGGGCAATTTCGTAAGATTGTGGGATTTCGTCAATGTATTCTGCCCATGCTTTAGGACGCACTGTGTGATATACTTATTTCATTGGCGGAAGTGCTCAAAGTTCAAGATACGGAGTTTCTATCCCTGGAATTATCCGTGAGTACCGTAACTCAATAATGTAGGGGTGTTTATATAAAAACATTTCAATATGCATTTTAAAGGGAAAGTCCCACTTTGTAACAAGTGATATTTAAGCCAACACGGACAATCGGTGGCGCCCTCTAAGACATGCGTGTGTACGTGTTTCATGAGAGCTGGTGCCTTTCTTCTAGTAGAGGGCGCTACATTCTCTAAAATGGCGCGACTGGATATTTTCAACCAATTTCACATATTCAGGATATATTTTCAACCAAATTCACGTACTCAGGATATTTTATTTACTGATTGGTGGGCTCAAATCAAATTGCAATTTCCGTGCCTTTATTAATTTTTCATGCTCTTCCTCCTAAAACCCACTTCTCTCAAAGTGGGACTTTCCCTTTAAAGCTGTTTAAAGGATATTTGACCCTAAGTTTAATTTCTGATGCATTAAATCTGAATGAAATTAGTTGAAATAAGGCATTAAATGAATCAGAATTTGTAAATAATGAGCTATATATCGAAATTTCAGGCAAATTTGCCGGAATTTAAATTCATAGAAATATATATGTATGTGACCCCATGAAGTCGGGACAGCCGAACTTAAGATTTGAACCCAGGTTACTGGAATGCTACGTTTAATGCTTAACTTGCTTTTAACATTCCATTCAGGGCATGGTGAGAAAATATCCAGATATGACCCAAGACCACTTGCTATCCTTGCTAAGTTTCAGAGGGGACATTGGCCGAACGGAAGTGAAACAGGTGAGAAATTGATCTGAATGTAGGCCTAACCCTTGCTCATCACGTGCTCGCATATAGGAAATCAACCTTTTATAGAAATTTTGCCAAAATCGTGATTTTCAATTCATGGGTTTTAGGTCTAAAGTCCAGTTGTGATGTATAAAATCCAAATTTTTCATAAATCATGATTATCAACTCACGATTTTTGGGCAAAATAATCTCAATTTCAAGAATAAAATACAAGCTTCGCAAGAATAACGTTAATTTCTTGCTGTTTTTTTCAGCTCGTGTCGGAGATAATCCCAGAGAGACGAGAATCCCAAAAAGCTACGCTATCGAGAAGCTTATTCTCCGAAATCCAAGTCCCCAGCGGAGGAATAAACATCATCGGGGGCATCATGCCAGTGTCTTAAAGCTTACGAGACAGTGTAAAATTGTAAAAGTCACAAACCTGTTTAATTTATGGTAATATACATCTCTTCAAGAAGAAATAAAAGCAGAATTTAAGTTGGGAACTGAGTTCTTTCTCAATTAACGAGCATCGAACACAATCACTGGGTAGGGAGGTTAAAGAATATCGTTTGAAAATTCAGCTGACATGAAAGTGTGAAATATTCAAAAAGTTTAACGAAAGCTTATTTAAACAAACATTGGTCTGCCAGAAAATTTAAAAAGGATACGTCGTTTCGTCCTTTTCTTGTACATGATGCGGTAACCACATTCACGACAACGTACTGGGTCACTTTTTTTGATCTCGTTCTCGCTGTGACATTCTGAAATTAAGGCAGATCGGTCGAACTTATAAATGAGCTGATTCGGGATCCATTTTATCTGTTAATAGACAAATTTAGCACCTCCACAGATGTAAATCATAGGTCCCGCCTTTATCGGTTGTGGCTCCTCTACCACGTCCATTTTTACGGTGTTTAACAATCAAACACTATAAAAAAGTGAATTTAGGAATCCAATAGACAAGTGAAACAGTTAGCCAGTTCCAAAATATTTTATCAGGAAATATGCATAAACTGGTTGGAAGAATCTAGTATTCTGGAGTTTTTTGGGACTGTTCAGATGTTTTGCAAATCAGTTTTTAGTCTGTTCCAATAATTTTTGGCCCTGAAGAATCTGGTAGTAAATACGGTATGAGCCAAAAATTTATTCAAGTGCACGACCAATGCAGGCCTACATGATTGCGGCAAGTTTACTTTTACCTTTTACGTGATCCATCAATTATTTTTAATGTGAAAGTAAGTCAACAATCGAGTACAATCCGTATATACGCCACTACCATATTTATCATCCTTATTTCCAGCAAGAAACTCAGAAGACAAGCTTCCATAGCAAATTCAAAAATCATTATTTTTGCATAAAAACTATATAAAATCAGATGTGACTCATTAGGAGACATGAACTGTGGACCACTGCAGAAAACTTCTACAATGTCAACTTGGATTTCTAATGAAAGCTGGCAACGGGATCTACCATTCAGAAATACCGTATTATCAAAGTATTGTCTTCGTGCACCTTGCTAACTAAAAATCACTAGTCATTAATATTGAAATTCCACTAGTTTGGTTGAAATTTAATAGGCCTAACGCGAAGTTAACACACCGTTGCAAGTTTGTACATTTTCACATTAATCCAGCTTAGCCATAACTTCAACCCAGGACAATTTATTGTCATTATACAATTAATCATGAATTTAAATGAAACTCACCAAATAATTGAGGAAATTACCAGGAAATTGACAAAAAAACACAGTTCAAATACAAGAACGTGCCTCAGGAAATCACTGTTAAAAATCAGCGCAATGACGTCATACGCCAGTCACGTGACCTGCCCAACAGCCAATCATATCAAGAGCCGCTCACTTTTAAAATCGCCTAGATTGAATTTGTTCAGTTATCTGCCACGCTCCACAACGGTAGCTTCTGTGGATTTTAATATTTGCTGCAATGTTTTCCAAGATCTTTTAAAATGTATTTTATTTCACTGGATTCCTTTTATACAATTTGTGAAAAATAAGCATTGCATGGAAGCATAAGCTGAATAAAGAACTGGAATTTTTGGCAAGTATTTCAAGCCCTTGTTCTGTTTGCAAGCTAGGGATTTGGCAGCCATTGGCACATTTTGGCTCGTACTTTGATTGTTGTAAATTTATCAACCAATAATCTTGTTATCCACTGCAATATCTTACAATTTATTAGTTCTGTTCTATAATTATTGAAGTAACAGTATAACATGCTTGTCCCATATTTAAGGAATTGAGTGCTGCAAAAGCTGGCATGTGGAGGCACATAGCTTATCATAAAAGTGTGTAAACAGTGCAGAGATAGGGTCACATTTCCACTTTTAACAGTTATTTAATAGGATTATTTGCATTTATTAAAAGAATGTCTGAGGGGGCAGTAAATTACAATTTGTATTTGGTCTCTTAAATAATTTGCTTACCAGGTAAATATTCTCTATTTCTGAGAGGGAACCCAAAACTAGATTAATCAAGTTCAAGGTCAGACTCAATAAGGAAATTAAATTTTTAACTGCAAAAATCAAACTGATCATAAATTAACGCAGATTTCCTTGACACTAAATTTTTTACAAAAAATGCAGACTGCAGCTCACATTTTGTAAATTTGAAATTTTCAATAGACTAATTTGCAAATGAAATAATTAGGCAGAATGATTTAGACACAAGTCTGTATCAATTATAAATGGCATTGAAATTATGTTTAGAAAATAGGGATTTATTTATCCAGTTATTGTTGATAATGGAAACATATCTCCACTATTTTACGTGACCATAAAACATTTTCTGGAATTAGGCACAAAAATTGAAGAGCTGAGCTCAAAACCCATTTGAGTCCATTTTTGCTGAAAATGAGATATTTACATAAAATTGTAGCTAAGTGTTGTTCTATTCACTAATTCAATAAAAAATTGGGGTAAGATAGGAAAACGTTTCTCATTTTGACCACTGAAGACTACATGGTTAAAATGGATTCAAAGCAAATAATTTCCTTCGAGGGAACCAAAATGTGAAGGTGCATACCGAAGCACAAGTTTCTATCGTAAAAATTAGGCCTAAGCTCACGAATTTTAAAATAGCTTATTTTCATGCAATGAATAGTCTGGATTTTCTCAAAACAAGAAATCTGGACTCAAGTGTTCAGATTTCACGGTGCAAAAGCTAGTCATCACAATCTTCCGTGAAAATAAAAACATCTCATTTTTTTACAGATCTGACCCAGATTTGCTTTTCAATCATGGATTACGATATGCATGTGGCAACTACGCCTGTAAGTACAGCTCAGAGACTAGAGTTTCCATCCTGCCCGAAGGATGACAGTGGCTATTTTACGCCGAGTCCGCTCTCAGGAGCCCAAATTGGATCTGAATCAGCTTCCACACGAAAAGACTCCACATCTGATCACACTCCCGTGATCAGTAAGTGCCTGCCCAGTGCCTTTTCGACCAATGGCAGTATCATCGGGTTCACCAAACTCAAATCTGCCCCTGCTTTTGCCTCCGTTTCCGTATTCAGAAGGCCTTATCCTAAGACCCAGCCTTTCGATCGGTTGCGTAACAATCTGACTGAAATGCTGAAATGGGAACATAGGGAAAGCACCTACCAAAGTAGGTTTGTGATTACGCACCCCATTGGGGAGCTTGTAGGCGTGACGAAAGTGGACTTTTTGAAGAAGCTCGGCGACTTGCATCTGTCCAGCATCGTGTCAGCTATACTGAGGTCAGTTGACGATCGCGATCTGTGCGCAGTGTCCTGCGTCAGTAAGCGGTGGAGAGAGGTTTGCTCCGAAGATCTGGCCGCCAGAGAGAGAAAAGAGCAGTACATTGAGATCCACACTAGACAAAAAGAAAACGTAAGAACTTCAAATTTTGCTAAATTCTATAATTTTATCAAGGATTATAACCCTCGCAACAATATTTTTGTGTTTAAACCAGCATAGAAATACAGAAGCTTTAAAAAATGTTTTGAAATATGTTACGGTAGACACTTTCTGAAAAGTCAGGAAAATAGAATAAAATCATGCAAATTTGCCCATTTTTTTTATTGAAAGTCAAGTAAACTTGCCTATTTTTTAGTAAGTCAGGCAAAAAAGCTAATTTTTAAGGATTTGACAAAAAATTTTGAAAAAAAAAGCAACTGTCGTTATCCCATTCAAAAAATTATTAAATATAGACGGTTCGGTACCTATTTCTGCAGAAAATGCATTTCAGAATGAAGGTGACGAATTTCTGCAGAAATATTTGTATTCATGATCTGCAGAAATGTAAACTTTAAAACTTTAGAAACAGTAAATTGCTTCTGCTGAACAATAATGTAATTTTTTCTGCGGGAATTCGCCGCTATAATTTTGAAAATTGTCTGCAAAAACATTTTCTTATGAAATGAAGTGCTAGTTAAGTTATTCAGAACCAAGATTTTTTACAAATGTGAGAAATGTGCTATACATAAAAAATGTGAATGGTTTTCCAAAAAATCTACATTTTATTCATTCTGCTATTCTATGATAGCTGTCCACATTTGTAACAGCATGGGCCTATGGGGATCTCCATGTTAAATTCGTTTTCTTCAAACTGTTCTAACTCAAGAACTGGTAAAAGTTGAACGATGGGGTTTGATTTTTTTTAAAGATTATTAAATTAAGTAAAACTTGTTGCACGGATACGACGTCACATGCATTCTGAATTTAGTTATCGATTTTAAAAGTTAACCGTTCCGTTTTCCCATGCTAGGCTATTTTACATAGACGTGAAATATTCCCCAAAATTTAATGGATCTCAATATTGGCCGAGCGGATAACGGTGGGGTTTGATTTTTTGGAAAGCTTATTTAATTTACTACAAAATGTATAAGTTCGATTTCGTTAATACACGCATTCTATATTTATTTATCAAATCTCAAAGTTTACCATTGAGTTTTTTGCCACATTTTGCCCGATTGTATGGCTCACAGGGCAGATAAACAAAAAAATCATGCATAACGTTTTAGTAAATGTAATGGTCCTTCATAAAAATCAAACCCCATCAATTTATGTTTAGCCATTATTGAGAATTTTTAATTTTCATTTAACAAGAAAATTCCCATAGGAGCATGCATGCTCTAAAAAGTGTGGACAGCCCCCTTAAAGGGGAAGATAAAAATGTTCTAAAATATTAGTGGCAATCATTTTGCAGGATTTGGATGAATTAAGTACAGTGCCCAAAATGCACACGACCAAGAGAACGTCTAGCGTATTAGACGATATCCAAAATGTGTTTGCGAGTGGGTCGGGAGACACTGAAAACGTCGAGGAAAAGGAATCTGTGAAAACCGAGCTTAAGCACTACAACCAATTTGTCGAGGTAACCTCGTGATAAAAGTAAATTACGAGTTTGACTCCTTGCGCGGTGATAACATTTCCCTTTTGGATTCTAGGTTGGGCAGTGCTTACGGCCCAACGAGACTTTGGACAAGTGTCCCCGTTGCGGTTCTCCGGCCAAAGTGAACGGACCGCAGAAGCGCGCCAGATGCAGCTCGTCCGGCTGTGAATTTGACTATTGCACGCTGTGCCGGTGCGAGTACAACGTACGACACCACTGCTCGCCGGTCAGGCCTGGTTCCAGGCGGCTCAGCTACCCCAACAGAAAAAATGCCAAGAGGAACCTCCGACGCTTGCTCTCTTAAGTTCCCCACCGTCTCATACGATTGAACTCGTGTTTTTATGAGTTTGTGTATATTTTTAACTTAAGCGCAAAATGTTACTTTGTGCTATTCTGTTTTTTTAACGTTTTCACCACTTTTAAAGGAATCTCATTCTTCCGATTTCGGAAGAAAATGCATGTTGTAAATATCCATTCAACTTTTATACCAAATTACTACGAAAGGGTCTTGTCGCGCATTGTACATACACTGTAAATGAATTGACCATTTTTCTTTTTTAGAAAATTAATTAAAAAACTGCATGAATTAATTGCGTATAAGCTCTTGTATAAATGTTTTACAATTTATTTTAGACCTAGGTAAATGAAAAGGAAAGTCCCGCTTAACGGCTTTGTAACGAGTAATTTTTAAATTGTACCACAATTGCTATAGTGATACCGAGCAAAAGAACGGCATAAATATCCCATTACGGGCAATTACAAGTCAATGGAAATTTACGCCGTTCTTTTGCTCGGTATCACTATAGATATGGGTGGCTGTGGCAATAATAATTGCAGCAAAGTTTCCATATTGAAGCAATTACAACGTTTGCAAAATACATATTAGGTGCCATTTTTCCATAGCTTTCAGTTAGCAGAATGAGTGGCGCCCTCTAGAGCGTGTATGTCTACATATATTCCATGAGAGCTGATGCCTTTTATCCAGTAGAGGGCGTTTTTTTCATCCAAATCCACGTATTCAGGATAATTTATTTAACGATCGGTAAGCTCAAATCCAATCCTATCCTACTTTTTCATGCTCTTTTCCCTAAAAATAACTGCCAGCATCAAACTGGGACTGTCCCTTTTAAATATTTTATCAGTTGTGTGCACATAATTAACTCCTTAACTTTCAAGTAACTCAAGCAAGATGTCTAACAACTGTACTTTTTGGGTGAAATGGTGCATTATGGAAGATTTTTGGAAAGGGATCTACTAATGTTGCACCACTTAAAGCTTAGGGGTACCGTATTTAAACTTTGAAACAAATATTGTTGGCATTTCTAATGCATTGTTGCCTTTAGTTTATGTCTAGGGGAATAAGAATTTTGGAAATCGTAGATTCAGTTTCTGTATGAATCTTCCATAGTTCACTAACAATGAGAGTCTACAGCTCTTCCCATGCCAGATTGGAACCCAATAAGTGTAAAATTTGCTACTCACCCTTACGGTCAGTGAATACCGGTCCAGTTGAGCGACAGGTACTCAACGACATCGTCATCGTTCACTGAGCACATGAGTACCGTCTTCTTGACATTGGTGCCCAACCGCCCTTTGCAAACTACATCAAACCCAGTGAAGGCCTGGCGATATGGCACGCAAACCGCAATGTGGGAGGCGTGAAACCGCATCGGATCACCTGAGAATACATAGAAATTCTCTCACTTGACTGAAAAACTGCTGGGTTTTCCGAATAGGTAAAGTACAGATAAATTCTTAATTTCTAATTTATTTATTTATTTTGTGGAAAAGAATTTAAATTGGGATTAGCCATTTTTATAGAAAGTTTAAGCATTAGTTTTCTGCTGCTTATTTTCAACCTTGATTTTTGTTAAAAACTACGTTAAACAGAAATTTTAATGTAGTCTTTCTATTGGCAAAATCAGACACTGGTTACATTTTCTAAATATTTAGTTGTAAGATACTTAAAAACTTACTTTTAGGCCAAAAATATCTTAATTATTTGGAAAAAAAATCTCCATAATTTACAAATTATTATATTTGCCCAAAAAATTGTAATTTCTGAAATGCAATTTCACGAATTTTAGATCAGAAATCAAAATTTTATGAAATTGTGATTGTAAAAAATCCATATTTTTTTCAGAAGTTTTGCTTTCCAAATCATGAGTTTTTTTTAAAAAAAAAAAACTTTAGATTATAAATTAAAAAAAATCTGCATTTTTCAGCAATTGCAATTATAAAAATTAAAATTTTTTGGGCCAAATAACCTAAATAACAAGAAAAAAAATTTTAGATTATTTTTCTATAAGCATAGTCTACTTTACCTCGTTTTATAATTTGCAAATCCCAATTTTGGGATCAGAATGGGGAATTCTGACAGAATCGGGATTCCGATCCAAAGCAAATGGACGGAAATTCTGCATACGATTAACTCACCGGGATAAACTAAGAAGTCGCCCCCAAATTTGCCGCCCGTTGTCAAATAATGGCCCTGCTCCCACAGGTCTTTGAACACCCGGTAGCGCAATTTGTCCACATCGTTTTGGGGAAAGTTCCAAGAGGCAGGCACTGCTTCGGACTTCTTCAGCCATGGACATGCTGCAAAAACACATTCCTTCAGTTAGTCTATTCAGCTTTTCCCCAAATAGCAGCAAGTTCTTAATTGACGCTTACATGTGAATAACTGCACGTAAGCAGCGTCTTTCGGCGTCACCAATTCACCAATTTTTGCCAATTCCTCCCTTATTACTTCTTCTTTACTGACAACTGGCTGGTCAGCATCATTTGGACTTAGTACTGATTCAACCGGTGTGACTTCACCTTGATTTGATTTGGCTTTTAACTTGGCAAGTTTCTTGCGTTTTCCGTCCACAATTACATCGGCCATTTGTAATATTTTCTGCCGCCTCTCGTCTCTGAAAAGCATATTCTGGGAATAAAACAAAAGTAGGCCACTTCTATTGAAAATTATTCAAATTTCAAAGTCTACAAGCAAAAATCAAGAACCACACCTGTTGCCAATAACTTTCTTCTCTTAATTTGTTAAATTTGTCGATTTCCTGAGATGACGGTTCTCCTTTCAAACGGTCGTACTGCACCAGCCTGCAAATCCCTACAAAGAAAAATAATTTATCAAGCATTTCTTGTACAGGTTTGGATAGTAGAAACCGAGCGTTCTTACCCTTCTCGCATAAAAGGGTAGCCTCTTCGGGCATTAGTTTTAACGGTAAGCCAAGATGAGAGTTCTGCCTGACGGCGCGAGGCAGGGAGCCGCACAATGCGCCGACAATGCGATGTTTACGGCGAAGCTCGTCCACATCTGGAATTAACAAGAACATCTTTGCTTGGAATGTTGCTTTATGTTGAATGTATATTTTCCTAGCAAAAAAAATTCGGCAGAAAATTTTAATTGGTCTGCAGTTTATTTGTAGTCTTAAACTGCAGAAAACTGTAGTTTAAGTTACGTTTCTGGAACATAAACCCACATAATTTCTGTAGCTTATGACAGCAAATAAACCGAATTTTCTGTATAATTTTTTTGCTGGGAATTCACATGGTAGAATGTTTTAACATGAATTTAATTAGCAAACTCAAGGTCTACAGACTTTAAATCGACTTACACATGGTTCTAATCACTAACAAAATAAGGTGCAAGTGTTGTCAAGCTTGCAATCAGTCAGAATTCACGGAATGGACAACGTTTACAATATGTCAAATGCCAAATCAGGTTGTTAGGCCTAACTATAAAACTAACTTTTGGACATCGTACCAGCTTTACTCAAACTTTAATTGGCAAATAGTACCTTTAGCGACCCACACCAAAGCCTGCTGAAAATCTGTGACTGAAATGTCCATCATAGTTTCCTATTTAATTCGCAAAAATTAATTAAAATAAAAAATTTCCACAACTTTTCAGATGATTCCATTAAAAAATACTGTAGATGTCAGCACTTACCACTGCAACAGCTGCAAAGCGCGGGAAATAGTTGCTGTGAAGGTTTCTTTGTTACCTGTTGATGAAAAAGTTTATAAAATAAATAGTTAAACCTTGGACATTTCATCGAAAATGGATGATACAGATTTTGACCAGCGATTGCGTGACATTCAACGGGAGTATCTGGATTTTTTGGACGATGAGGTAAGGCTAATGTCACCGAATGTGATGCCAATAAGAATAGCTACTGCATGGTGTCCTACCATTGCAAAAAATAAGAAATAAAAAATCTCTTTTAAGATTTGAAACCTAGATTTTACTGTATATGCCTATAGATTATAAATGCTAGTTAAATTATTGTCAAAATGGTGTATCCAAAGGTGCAAATCCTAAGGTTTAAGATGGCATAAAAGTAACAACCTAATTAAAGCAATGTTTACTTGTGCATGTTTGTCACTTTCTCCTTTCTTGCAGTTGTTTTCTATGTATTGTTTGATGCAAGAATTTCAGACTTTATCTTTAAAATTTCTTTATTTTGCTTTATGGAAAAATAAAGTGTGGCAAAAGTGCATTAGCTAACATTCCTGCCTGCCTGTCAGTGGGAAAATCTTGGGTTCAATCCCAGTGACTAAGTAGCTGTATTGACAATGGTTACATATAACCCCACCAAACAATTATTATTAAGGCTACGGTTACACTGGATCCGGCTTCTGTCGATGCCGGCTGAAATCGGTTAAATAACCAAGAACGCATGAACATATTGCCCAATTACCCTCCCTCCCAAGTAGGGCATAAAGAGCCAATGAGGCTTGTAGCCCAAAACGGAAAAAACAAAAACAAAAAATATTGAAGTGTTTACAGTGGCACCGACCAACTCTGGCAAAATTGGTTGAACTCTGCCTACACCCGACAAAAACTAAAAAATTTTATTTTATCGGCCGATTCAATCATTTTGATGCAACACTGCGTTAACTTTCTGAGGCTGTCCAACGTATATATCGATGGCTTAATTCAGAAGTAGTGAATACGCCAATTTGTCAAAAATGAGATAATTATACCATAGTGATCCTGGAAGTGTCCCCAATGAACCTAAAGTTACAGAGATTAATTTAACCAATAATCGTTAAAGTTACAGAAGT
>JAQIXP010003114.1:0-13657 GCA_034700285.1 Proteroiulus fuscus
AGGAAAATGGCGCCTACCGTGCATTTTGGAAACGTCGTGATTTCTTCAAAATGAAAACTTTTGCTGCAATTATTATTGGCACAGAAATTAATACCTAATAATTGTGTACTGTTTAAAAATAACTTGTTTCAAAGTGAGACTGTCCCTTTAAATTTTAAGATTTCCTAAAGTTGAAAAAAATTAAACTAAAATTCCTTTCCCCCGTAATGTCTCACCTCTCGAATTTTAATTTAAATTTCGGTGGGTCATGAGGATGCTCCCCATTTCACCTTTATACAAAGTTCAGTTTTATTTATGACTTAATTTGCAGCGCAATGTGAAAGAGCTCATGGATGCAAATGGGATCAAAATTCTCGTTGAATTGCTAACCCTCGCACATCTTCACATCTCGAGAGCGACTGTACCTGCACAAGTGAGTTGGACGATATCTTTTTCCGTGGATATCTGAGAAACAGATTTTAATATTGACCTTTGTTTCGATGTCGTGACAAGAGCAATGTGATCGAGGCATCCCCAGAAATGATGTCTAGCAGTGAGAAGGAATGGTACTACGGAAATGTTGAGAAGGAACGCTTGGGACCATTTAGTTTTCAAGAAGTGAGAATCCAATAAATAGTTTTGTCTTGGCTTTTTGCAGCAGACGCCATTGATGCAACTTTGATCGGTTTTTTTATTAATTGACTAATATAGTAATAAATTGGTTATAACATGCGAATATACCCAGGAAGCTTTCGATAATCCATCAAATGGCTTTATCATAATAAAATAATTATGAGTGAGAAAAATGCATTGGTTAACACATCATTCACAATTCACGTGCAATCAAAGCATATTTTGACATTCATAATTTTATTATGGCAAAATGGCTACATAGATAGTTTTGATCAGGTATTTTCTACAGATTTACCAAAAAAAAAAAATTCACACATTTTAAAAATAAGTAAAAAACAAAGTTGCATTGTCATTGGTTTCTGCCTCATATAATAAGTGATTTATTTATATTTTTGTGTTTAAAAGATGAAAGAATTATGGAAGGAAAATAGGATCAGTGCTCGAACGAGATGTTGGGCTCAGGGAATGGATGGATGGAAGCCACTGCAAGCCATTTCTCAACTGAAGTGGAGCTTATTGGCCAGCGGAAATGCCATCATGAACGAGAGCGATTTGGCCACTCTGATACTCAACATGCTTATCAAAATATGCGAGTATTTTCCTAGTAGGTAAGTTTCTTTTATTGCCAAAGTAATACTTATAGTTGTAACAAGATTGTTATCGGCAGTTATTCACTGTGCAACACACTGAATTCTTCTTTTGTAGAGATGCCGACGATGCTATCGTTCGTCCCGTACCGAAGGCCAAAAGGCTTTTATCGGATGCTATTTGTCTACCGCACATAGTACAAGTAAATGGATTTGTCTCTTACATTTTGCTATACGTTGTACCCTTTCTAGCATTTTTATATATTTAATTTCTTTTGCAGTTGTTGTTGACGTTTGAACCGGTCTTGGTGGAGAAAGTGTCGACCCTGCTTTATATAATCCTGCAAGATAATCCTTTGGTTTCACAAGCCTACTTAACTGGCGTTTTCTTTTTCATTCTGATGTACACTGGATCGAACGTTGTGCCGATCGGCAGGTTTCTTCAGTACACGCACACAAAACAAGCATTTCGATTGGAAGAGGTAGGTCTAATCCCTTTTATAATCTCAATTATTGAAATAATTTGGCATGTTAAATCATTTCCTTGTGGTTTGCAAAGTGCCCAAGAGCTGGGAATTTACATAAAATATTTAATTTGTTTTGGCCTAATAGAACATTTTTTTTCAAACATAAAAATATATTTTCTGGTTGAACAGAACCAGAACTCGGACATTATGGCTAGAAGCATTTTGGGACAGATTCTCCCCGAAGCCATGGTCTGCTATTTAGAAAATTATGGTGCTGAGAAATTTTCCGAAACGTTTTTGGGAGAATTCGACACGCCGGAAGTCATATGGAATAATGATATGAGGTGACTTTTCAACCGATTTCCTCGCAATGGGGGTTTAATTGCATCTCACGATAAATATTGTTCATCATTTCATTTTAGACGCTTGATGATTCAGAAATTAGCAGCACACGTTGCCGATTTTTCACCACGCTTGCTTAGTAATGCTCGTGCCTTATACCAATACTGCCCCATCCCGGTGATCAGTTATCCCCAGTTAGAGAACGAACTGTTCTGTAACATGTATTATTTACGTCATCTGTGCGATACTCTGCGATTTCCTGACTGGCCCATCAAGGAACCGGTCAGTTGGCCGGCGTTCATTTTTTGTTTGTTTACTACGTACGGCATCATTTCTCAGGCTGGAAATAGTCACCAATGATATTTGCCTTTAGGTGCAACTTTTGAAAGATATTTTGGGTGCCTGGAAGAATGAAGTGGAGAAGAAACCTCCGTCTATGTCGACTGACGAAGCCTTTCAAGTTCTGGGCATAGAAAAAGAAGGGCAAACTGAGGAAAATTTGATAAGGAAAAATTATTTTAGACTAGCTCAAAAATACCATCCGGATAAAAATCCTGACGGGAGAGTGAGTTCCTACTAAACTCCCGAAATGTTATTGCTCAAAATGAGTTTACTTATTGATTCTCCGATCTTATTCGTTCGATCAGGAAATGTTTGAAAAAATTAATAAGGCTTACGAGTTCTTGTGCAGTCGTTCTGCACGCTGTACCGAAGGTCCAGATCCAGTGAACATTGTTCTTATTTTGAAGGCACAAAGCATACTTTTTGGACGATACAAAGATGGTAAGGCGTTTATTTTTGTCAAGCGCTTTTAATCTCCTCTTAATTTGCTTTGATTTTTGATTTTGGATGATGTTATCTAATTTGTTTTAAATTTTGTTTTGGTGTCAAGAACTTCATCCATATAAATACGCCGGTTATCCAATGCTCATAAAAACCATACAAATGGAAACGCAGGACGAACAATTATTCTCAAAATCCGCTCCCCTGCTGGCTGCGGCCACAGAATTGGCATATCATACCGTCAATTGCTCGGCCCTGAATGCCGAAGAACTGTGCAGAGAAAAAGGATTAGAGGCAGTTATTTTGGCTTTAGCAAGACTCTTGGGGTCTTTTAACGCACGCTTAAGGTCGCATTTTTTTCTGTTTAATTTAGTTATTACAAGAAGCCTTTTCCCGTTGCGTGTCCGTTTTAAATCGCTCTTCCAAGTGGGACGACGTGGGCGTACAGGTCTGCTCTCACATTGCTCGTTGCTTTAGCGTGGCCGCACAATTTTCGGCATGCAGAGAAAGGATAATAGAAATGCCATCGCTTATTAATGATCTTTGCAGGGTATTGTATTATAAGGTAAGCTTAATTAGTCAAATATATTTGGGATAATTACAGGAAAAATGTCACTTTTTTTCCACAAGTAACTTGCAGTAAAGTGAGATTTTTTTCCCCTTCATTTTTGCGCAATCTATTAAAGTTATTTGAATTTCTGTATTGCAGCATCTCACTAAACTGTGTTCCATTACTACCGAGTGCGTGTGTGCCTTCGCAGTCGATAACATTCTGCAGTTGCATCTACTTAAATCTGGCATTCTGTGGCATCTTATATTATTCCTATTTAATTACGATTATACCCTCGAAGAGGGCGGAGTGGAGAAAAACGAGGAAAGCAACCAACAAGAAGTGTCAAATCAATTGGCAGTTCAAAGCATCAGGGCCTGTAGCCGACTCGGTGGTTATCTCGGAGGAGAAGATACGACGCCGCAGAATGAAGCCATTCACGGTTCCATCTGTGCCATGCTTTCGCCGTACATCGCGCGTCAGCTCACCAAGGACAACCCTACTGAAGTGAGCGCATCTTGCAGTGTTTTTAAAGTTTGTTGGGAAAGTTGTTCAAATTGCTTTTAATATTATTATTTTTTTAATTTTTTACCTTTGCAAACAGGTTCTCAAGATTTTAAATAGCAATACGGAAAATCCTTATCTCATATGGGACAATGCCACACGAGCCGAACTCGTGGAATATTTAGGAAGCCAGCAAGAGGAGCACATACGAACTGTTGAGTTTGATTTAATCATTTGTCCATGAGGTCTTTTCGTAAAAAAGTGTATTTCGTGCGGATTCCGAGTAAGACCATTTTGGATATTTTAGGGGGAAAGTGATCCAAGTTTTGGTTCTGAATTCGTGTTTACCATTCACGCCAAAGAACTCATCATAGGAGAAATTTTTGTCAGGGTATACAACGAACAGCCGTCATTTATAATCGAGGCGAGCTCTTAAGATATTAATCGTTTTAAAACTCGATTTGCTATTTTTTAATTGCTGAGAATGGGTTGTCAATTGAGAAATTCTGGAGGAGTGAGTTTATTTCATTTTTTTCCCCAGAATCCCAAAGTTTTTACTATGGACCTTCTGGATTATCTGGGATCACAAGCGCAGTATCTTCATTCGCTAATGTCTCTTGGCGAAGGCAATAGCCTTACCTCCACTCAGAGCACCTCCTGTTGCCAAAATGTGGAAATGAGCCTGGAAGCCTTAAGAAATATCATTAAAAATAACCCAGGTAAAATATTTATATCCTTTGTATATGCTAATTACTTTTGATAATTTGCGAGTGAATTTGGTAGTGCTCTAAGTGTTCACATTAATAATCCGGGAAGTGGGAATGGTTCAATTATTTATAAGAAAAAGGGAAATAAATGAAAAAAAATTTCATTGAGAATGAGGTTTTATTGAGGTTTGCATATATTTATATGAAAAAAATCTAAAAGAAGAAATAATGAAAAACGGAAAGACAGTAATAAAAATCAATAATAAAGAAAAAATTATTGGCAATATGGTTCACTATTTTCGTCTATTGGAACTTTCTGGCTAAGCTGATTTTGTAGAACTTAAGTGCTTTTCCTCTTAACAGAGGTGGAAATTCAATGCATTGGCCAATTCAAATTATTGTTCAGCATGTTAGGCCTCGAAGGCTACGTTAGGATACAAGAACTGGTGCTCGAGGTGAGTTTGCCAAAGATAAATATCAGTAGAGCATCAAAATTAGAGGTACTAACATTAACCTTAAAAACTTTAGGTCATTTTGGCCGTGACCGGAAATAATGCTTGCGTAAAAGATATTGCTGTTGAAGAGGTTTTGGCGTATTTGTTGCTGGTTTCTCAGTCTTTGCCGTCGGGTGAGCAGTTCATTAAATTGTATAAAACTTATAAACTGTATAAAACTTAAAAGCGAGACCATAAGTGAATAAATTAATAACATATTGGAGTGAGTATTTACCGTGGAAATTTATATTTTATTTTTAGAACGGCTCACGATCCTCGAGATACTGTACGCCCTAATGTCTAGTACTAAAATTGTGAAAGAATCCATTGTCAAAGGTATTTGAAACTTTTTAATTATAATTTTTTTCTACAAAATTTTTTTAATGCGTGGTTTTTTTTCCAGGCGCCGTCATCTATCTGCTGGATTTCTTTTGTAATTCGACGAATGCGTCCGTTCGCGAAAAGACCGCGGAATTGCTGGCAAAAATGACCAACGACAAGCTAGTTGGACCAAAGTTACGAATTGTGCTCACCAAATTTCTTCCCCCGATCTTCATGGATGCAATGAGAGATTCGCCCGAAACGAGCGTGCACATGTTCGAAGGCAAGTTCAAGTTATAAGCACTTATCATGGGGTGCGACATTACCGGAAATTTTGAACATTAGAATGAAATTTTTGCCATGTTTAAGGAATTTTGAGTGATTTTATTTAGCATCGTAGAAAGTTTTGGCGCTTATTTAATAGTCTATACAATGCTGTTACTGTCTCATTGCGTTTTATTAGGAACGCACGAAAATCCTGAGCTGATCTGGGCGGATGAAGCGAGGAGAAAAGTGTGCAGTGTCGTCTCCGAATTAAAGAATGAGTATGCACGTTTTGCTAATTTTTATAAAACTTGTTGTTTTTTTAATAAATAATATGTTAAATATTGTCTTCAGACACTACACAATACAACAAGCCAATCCCAGTGCTCTGTGGAAACTGCCTGCTGGTTTCTCCGTGGTGTACGCCAATCTCCAAAACGAGGTGGTGGTCGGCGGCGTGTTCCTGCGGCTTTTTATTGCAAATCCGGCGTGGGTGCTGCGCAGGCCGAAGGAGTTTCTTGGAGAGCTGTTAAACTCTTGCGTTGATCAGATGAATAAAGAGAGAATGGACGTGAGTAAAAAGTTGAAATTCTATTTAGAGGGTCACAGATGGTTGGGATTCACGTTTTCTTGAATTTACTGGTAATTCAGAGTCACTTATTTATCACGTAGCATACTTTTGGTAAAAGTTCTTATGTTTTGTTACAATAATAATTATATAATTATAATAAAAATGTCCACTATTTTTGCATTTTTGATTACTAGTGAACAAACAAAGTTTGAGCATGAGGCATGAAATTTGTCAATTTTGAGGTAATAATGAGGGCATGTTTAATTTTCAGAACGAAATGTTAGAAATGGTTACTTCCGCCGCTGTCAATTTGTTACAAGCTCAACCCAATTTGGCCGATTTGGTTCCTAATTTGGGTCATATACCTCGTATCCTAAAAGCAATGGCAAGTAAAAATGACTCTGTTCCTAAGTCGTCACTGCTTTTACTACACCAACTTTCCAACCATAAGGCAAGTTCTTTTTCCACTATAACAGTTCTGAGCCATACTTTACAGGTTTTTTTTTAAAGTTATTACATACTGATTTCTACTTGATTTTTTTAAAAAAAAAAAGCTGTGCGTACAAAGCTTGGCTCAGTGCGAATGCATTTTACCAATTAAAATTGCAATGAAGGCCCGTCAAGATATGGTCGGTGTAGCGTGTGAGACCCTTTATCTGATTTTCGAAAAGGAGCACGACGAACTCGTTCAGCAGGTTAGGACATCTTCGAATACGATTTTTAAGCGTTCATGATGAGCTTTACAGGGAGAGTCTCACTTTGTACAAAGTGATGCTTAAATGAAGGGAGAGTAAGTGTTAATATGATAAATTCAATTGTAAATAGATACCATGATTTTATGAGAATATTAGCCAGCGATGGCATCCATTGCTATCGCCAAAAGCTTACACTATACTAAAAATTAAGCAAAATTTCCGCCATATTATAATTAAAATTAACATTTAAATATTCTTATTTTATTTTGGAAAACGTTTGTTAATTTTTTTTGTGCACTTTTGCTTAGAAGGAAAGCGATTTGGTGCAACTTTCTCCCATCACTAACAGATGGCGTTAAAATTTCTGAGATTTAAGGATTTAGGTACAAGTATTCCTGAAATCAGGCGAAATTGCGCTGCCCATGTTTTGCATAAAAACGGTTATTGCTCGTTAAGAGCAAGTTTAATTCCCATATTATTATTATTATTTCTACGCTTTGTTCTAAATGTGTAGCAAATATATAAGAAAAACACACGTCATGAAGTGAGACTTCCCTCTCAATTATTATTTAAAACTTTATTATGATTTATATTTACTAACCATAAATAAACCATGTTTTTATTCCTTTTACAGGCATTAGAGGCAGATTTGATTCCTTATTTATTGTCATTATTGGAAGGCGGTTTGGAGACCGTAGTTAATCCTGCTTCGACCAAAGCTCAAATTGTGAAAGCGCTTAAAGCTACTTTACGAAGCTTGCAACATGGTGATAAGGTAAAAGTCACATTTATTAATAGACTATTTCTTCTGAAGTCCAGTTCGATTACTATGTACGTGTAGTGACCATTAGTTTAAAAATTCATTGGGACTGTTTCAGTATTACATAACGCTGGGCTGGGGCAGGGAGATAGCGGGGCTTGTATTACAAAAGCGTTACGATGAAAGGGGTTTTAGCATCACATTAATTTTGAAACACACACCAAAAAAAGTCGTTATAAAATATTAAAAGTAATTAGGCTAGTATAAATTTTTGCACACGAAATTTGAGTTCAGCAGCAATAAATGTTCCACAGTAAACTTCGAAATTTATGCAGTTTTTCTTATGTTAAAAATGCATAAAAACAGTCGATATATTTTTCCTACAAAAAAATATGAAAGTCAAAATTTTCACCCAATAATACTGTTGTATTTGCTGTCGAAGGATTTCATTTGCTGAATGGTGATTACTCGTCTGATACTATTTCTCGTTTATTCCGTAGGTTAATAGTATTCTAGAAAAGTCTAAAATTTGGGCAGACTATAAAATCCAAAGGCACGATTTATTCATTTCTACATCGAACACTTCCGGATACTTGACTGGTGAGTTTTCACATTTTTTATAAAATTTCTACGTTGGATGTGTCCTCGTATCATTTGACGTTTATTTTGCATTTCCAAATGACATTCTCCGTTAGTACGTTAGCAGTAGATTTAAAGTACGCTCGGAATAATCGACGTTTTTTATGCTAGAAATGACAGTTAAGTGTTGGTAAAGCCAAGTATATTTTTTTAATGGTAGCTGCGACCCCCGGAGTTGCCGGATATCTCACGCAAGGAACCGCAAAGGTCCTGCCCGATGCACCGCCTCCCATGGATCCGGATGATTTCTTATCACCTGGGAAGGAAACCCCATAACCCACGCTTATTCATTTGAATTATTATTAATGATATATTTTCAAATTTAAATATCGGAGAAAAGTAATCCGAGGGGATGCAGAAGCTTCGTGCATGTGAAGTGCATGTAATGGCAGAAGCATCGTGCTTATAAATATATACATATTTACGTCCGTTCGTAAACGGACGCTCAAACTATGTTACAAAACAGGCTTACAAACGCTTTGAAAGCCTTTGTCATATTCAAATAAATTAGAGCCAAACACTGGCTCGGTAAATTGTTTTCCGCTTGTTGCGCAACAATTAAATAGCAAAGAATCTCAACGGGGAAGCAACTAGACAAGAATATACAAAGTTTATTTGGCGTAGAAAACATGAAAATATTCCGTTAACAAACCGGTCTTGCTAACGCTAAAAATGAAATATATATTGGCATGAAAAGGTGAGGAAAATGAATCACATGAAAGCAGCCCATCCGGCGTACATTTGACTGAGGTTCTTAACGTCCGTGGCTTCCTAATTAAAGCAATAATGAAACTGTTTAGTAACGATCGGGTACGTGAGGTGAATCGCTTTCGGTCATCCTTCATTTCTTACTTGAATCAAGTGATTGACTTGTCCCTCAATGGACAGAGGTAGACTATGCGATTTAGTGTTTGCCACTTTGCTCTTGATGACCCCTTTGAGACGAAGCTCGATGTCTTGCACGTGGACCATCGCCTTTTCGTTGTTGATCTCGCCTTGATCGGTCGCATTGCTGCGTTGTCCTGCCGATCGCGGCGAATGCCTCCATTCGAGCAATGGATCGTGGATGAAGGGCTTTAACAAGCTAGAATTTAAGAGATTGTAAAAATATATAAGATTTGAGCAGCCATAGTGCATTCAATTCAACTCACTGTCACCCTATTTGTGATGCCAATCGGTAGGGGTATAATCCCACAACCAAGAAGAAACTGTACAAAAAATATCATGTTTATCTCAGTGAATAGCTTTTCACTTGAAAATGAATGGATTAAAATCCGTTTTTAATAACCTCGCCAAGCTAAAGAGAAAAACAAAGTATTTTCTTCGCTTGATGGAGCGCGCTATTTTCATGAATGACGTGAGAATGACTTAAAGGGAAGTCCCTTACGGCAGTACATCTGCCGTAATTAAGTCCCCCACCCAGGCAGAATGGCGCTGCGTGCAAGAGGGGTTCAAGTTGGCCTCACTTTAACGCTATGTAATAGTTATGTGCATTCTCTGTTATGCAAAAACTTGTACATCATCGAGTTTGTGCACTAGAAGGTGCGCATGGGCTATTGACAAAATCACTTCTAACATGGCTACTATCAACCAGCGAGATTTTTGGCGCTCTCCACAAGCTAGGTGTTAAAAGTTGAAGCAAAAACTTTAAATTAAATATGGATTTCAGCTCGCTCAAGTTGTGCCAAAGGCTGTTCATTATGATAAAACATGATTTTTTGGTACAGATTCCCATTAATGATTTGGAACTATTCTTAAGACTACTGTTCCAATGTCCAATTATTCTAATAGAAGGCAAGAAAAAGGACCAATAATAATAAGCATCTGTTCTAGCACAGATCTTCCCTTTGAGACAGTAACAATCTCAAATTTAGAGAAGGAGGCATCTCAGGCACACTAGCAGTTCAAAATATGAAAGAAAAAGATTATTGGTTCACGTGCCTCATCAGCGTGTCGATTTGTTTCCTCATCACACGCATCGTTACTTCACAAGATTTGCGATAAATCCCTTCATATCCCAGGGGCCCCTGAAAATAGTTGATTGATTGTTTCAGAACTCTTTTGAATTCATTTTAGCTACGTCCGACCGTGCATTTTTTGTATATATTTACCATGGCTTCTATCATGTTTTGAGTCAAGCGAAATGGCACCACCTCGGCCCATTCGAATGTTTCGCCCTGTTATTAAAAAAAGTAGCTGGTCAAGGCCCGATGTTTAAATCTATTCGAGAGTAACTTGGAAAGAGATTATAGTTTTGAAATTTACCCTATTAAACAAGCAGTTGAAGTCTACGTGCACGGTGTCACCGCAGCTCGAATCGAACAGTATATTTTCTCCGTGCCTGTCCCCAAGTCCCAGAATATAACCGACCATGCTCATCACGGCTGTCGTACGAGCATAGGCCAGTCTCGCCAGATACCTGAAATATCGAGATGAGGGAGAAGAAGAAAAATTTTTGATGAAATTTTAGATCATACTAGAGCATTCGATTTCGTGGTACAGTAAAAACTCATTTTACCAGGTCGTGGGATCGGGAAACGAACGTAGGAACCATTCGCCAAAGACTGGTGGGTACTTTGGCAAGAGACGGGTCCTAAATATTTCTATCTTTTGCCTAGAATGATTGATTGAAATCCATTTTATGCACGTGCATTGGATAAAAAAACCTAAAATATTTTGCAGTTGGAAATAGACCAATTTCGCTGACGTCATAATTGTGATGTCATAGCTCTCCCACATCCATGTTTAGGCACCGAGTGCCCATTTGTGCTGGCATCTTGCACTCGGATTGCCGCCACAAATGACCGTCAATGGGCAATGACGTGGTGACGTCGCGTAAAATTGGTCTAAAGTCGTTCGGGCACTCAACTCTAAACTTGAGTTGCGAGATGCGATGAGTTGCTTGAGTTGATTCCCATCGACAAACTGTTTTCTCTCTTTGTAAATTTTGTTGAGGATGATTCGAAATCCTGTTAGGTTGGGGACCCATTCGATCAGACCGCATTCTTCGTTCAGTGGAACGACGGCCTAAACACGAGACACATTTTTTTAATTTGAAAATTATATTACTAAAGGCTCTTTCACATTCACGTTTTTTTACATATGTCCAGTACATATGTCGCTAAGTTTACATGTGACGTCAGTTTGCAATGTTGGGATCAACCCAACTTTGCCTCCTATGTCTTATGTCTACGTCAATGTAATAAAATAACATGGATATGTGAAACAGCCTTAATGTTTATGCCATGTAAAAGAATCTCACGTAAGTTCTGATGTGAAGCCGACGCCTTCGAGATTCCGCATCTTTCAGTAAAAATTTGTTTACCACGGAGTTGAACTCCATGAGGCGACAATCTTTACGGAGATCGTCCTGAGAACAGTCGTAGCGATAGAGAAACGATTTTATTGCAAATTGCAAGGATTTTTTTTCTTAAACAATTTCAAACAAAGCCATAGAAAAGGTGGGAAAATATTTTTTTTTCTTTTACAAAAGAACAAGGTACCTTCGGTTTGCACATCATGTCGTAAAACTTTCCATCTGTTCCCCTTAAAGAAATTTTCTTAGGTCTTTGCAACGAAGGCATCAGGTCAACCTGCAAGACCCGCAGAAATCAGAAAAAAAGTAATTAATTTCTTATTTTCAAATGTTTCATTTGAGGTGGTAAAGTGATGATATCGTTCTCTAACCGAATCTTTAATTCCGCAGATGAAGACGTGGTTGTGGAGAAACGGTTCGTGCCGATGATGCGAGCCCCGGCCGGACGTGGGAAGAGTGACCATCAGAGAAGATTGACGCGGCAACAGGATCTGACTAAAATTTCTGCGCAAACCACAGATTTTCACGAATGAGTGTGCAAATTCGGCGCGTGTGCTTCGACTTTATAACTAGTTTTACCTGTCTTCCAAAATCTGGAGTAATCCGCGGAACTCTTTACTTATGCTTAAAGTGTTTATTCCCGACTGTACTCGCTTGTCGCTCAATTCGAGCAATCTGTCGGTGAGCTTGGTCGCATCCAACAGGAATTTGTTAAGGCTGCTGGACATTCTCTGAGCCTGGGAGAAAATTTCTTCGCATCGTTGCACCCGGATTTTATAAGACGACTAAAAGGAAATCGAAAGTTTCTAACTCGCCGTTTGATTGCGTATTATGGAGTCCTCGGGACATTCGTCCGGACGGATCTTACCTTAGAAACTGCCATCATCATCCACATGGACTGCTGAGGGTAAGTCACCAGAAGCTTTGCTATTATTTTCTTTTAAAAGGGAAAAAGTTAATATTAGAAATTTTATCAAAATTAAAGGGGAAGTCCAATTCTGTAGCAAGTTACTTTTAAAATTTTAAGGGCCAAAAAAGTAGTTCTAGAATTAATTAAACTTTTAATCAGACTTAATGTTACGTAATAATTAAGTTTACGAAGGCTCAAAGGTGGAAGGAGTTATCAAACCTTGAGTGTGGAAAAAACACCGGGTTGAGAATGGCATATGCGAGAAATGAGCTGCGAGAAAGCCGTCAAAAACAAATAGGGTGGCAGTTTATCGGCAAACGGAATTATCAGCTGAAATCGAAAAGACCAAATCTTGTTTTCATTTGGGAAAATGTTAAATATAATTTAATTCCAAGGCCCACAACGGCAGTGTATGCAAAAGACCTACCTTGTTGTGCAAAGTGGAAAGTATCCTTAGTAGATTTTCGTAAATTCCCTTCGATACCGTATTCTTTTGTTGCGATTTTTCCGCATCCGAAACCGAGGTTCCGAATTCCAGCCAGAGACTCAGCATTCTCGGCATCGACTGATAAACGTAGCGGCAGCCGTGAATCAGGGAGGTCCCGAAATGCTTGACGATGGTGTAAATCATATCCCTTTTATAAATAGAAAAATGAACGAGAACGATACATGGGCCACTGTGTTAAAAGTGAGAAACATCTAATGGCGAGTCGTAAAAAGGCTCACCCCCGTTTCTCTTTTCGATCCCCCGTCGTGCACAAGATGCGATCATAGAATTGGGCAAGGAAGAAGTGACCGTCTTCCCAAGCAAAATTAATTTCCACAACGTCCCGATACATTTGGATAATGTAATAGCTTTCCAGATTGCTCGATTCCTCCGTGTATCTCGCCAGCATCAGCTTTGCCTAATTTTTTTTATCAATGTTAAATTCAGTGAGGTCTGGAAGTCCCGTAACAAGACTACAGAGCAATGGCTGAGCACTTTGTATACAGAATGTTTTTGCAAACTGTGTCTTTGTGCATAAAAAGTGAACAAACATGCTTATCTTCTTTGGAGAGAATAGGCGTGTTTTAGCGCTATTACCCTGTTACCATTTGGATACATAGTTAGGACCTGGAGCGTTTTACTGTTGAC
>JAQIXP010003115.1:0-13654 GCA_034700285.1 Proteroiulus fuscus
TATTATTGGCACAGAAATTAATATCTAGTAATTGTGTACTGTTTAAAAATAACTTGTTTCAAAGTGAAACTGTCCCTTTAAATGTTTTTTGTTATAATGAAAAGCAATGTATAACCTTAGTATTTGCAGCAAGCTGCATGTATAGTTTTTATGCTTGCAGCTGCTTTAGGGTTTGCTCTTTTCATTTGTATTTGCTGCGCATATTATGCTAGTGGATATGACTTTTTATATCTTATAAGTTACTTATCCCTGGGAAATGTTATGCTTCATCTACTTTTGAAGTCTAATTTAATTTATAGGATTAGCTATCATATTAAACGGAACTTTTGATGTATAGGAAAGCTAATTAGTACTAAAGAGATTAACGAATTTAACGAAGGAGAAATGAATAGAGTAGGGTTTTTTTGAATCTAGATTTTTTTTTTAGGTAAATGTTTCGTTTAGCATGAAATTCAATTTGAATTTGCTATATACTTTAAAGAAGGAAAAGGCAGTAATCGATATATTTTAGGTTCTTGGTAACCCTGGCATTTGGTTACTAAACTGATTTTGGGAGAAAGTTAATGTAAAGCTTGGGGAAAATTTATAAGGAAATATCCCATTACTTCAAAACAAATTTCTTGTTTATATCAGAAAGAAAAATAATGAGCCCCTGAAGTAGACCAATGATAACATTTATGTATATGTATGGCCTAAAGAAGAATAAATCCCTTAAAATATACGTTTTCATCATAATATGCAAAAACATGCGCATTATGTATACTTCCCGACAGCTTATCTAACTAGGAGCTCAACCAGCACTCAAACATTTGTAAACTGCAATTTCTGCTTCATAATGATATTGTTATAATATTTTGTTTTGGTAAACATTGGCTTAGTTTTATGCAATTATTTTATTGAAATTGTTAAGAGTACACGTGGGACAAAAAGAAATCACAGGAATTGCTGATAACGTGTTATCATTTACTTGGTTTAGATTAGATACCACGGATTATATTTTATCGAATTGTATATTGACCTATGGCATAATGTTATATTATGTATTTATATTCATTTTTTAAGCTTTATTTGGTAACCATCAAATGTAAACATTTGCTAGCAAACAAATTTAGTGTTTGTTGTGAAAATGCACTTTGCTCGAATTTGCATTTACCCTTAAATCAAAATACATACAGTACCTATTTTATAAATATCTGACATATGGATATAATAAATATTGTTGACAATCTATTTCTTCCCAACTTCCCAAGGGGCCGTTCATTAACGACGTTTGCAGTTGGGTGGGTGGTTCATTTGCCAAAAGTTGACCAATAAGGTGGCTGACATTTATCATTTTTCTGACTGCTCGATTATTACTATTTTATTTTTATTTTTTTAAATAAGAAATTGAAATTGAACATTTTAAATTTAATATTATTACATTTGAATATTAATTACGTAGATATTAATGGTTCCTGGCTAAAATAGTGCCTCATTTCATCATCTGAAATACATTTATTTAATTCATCGCTTTAAAAAAAAACATAAGGCGACGTCAACAATGGGGGTGGGTGGGTCCTTTCTCTAAATGTTGACAAAAGTTGACAAAGGGGTGGGTGGGTCCTAAAATTGGCATTTTTTGTAAACGTCGTTAATGAACGGCCCCCAACAAAAAAATAAACTGGTAGGCCTAGCTGAGAAAACTATAAATGCTATTTAAAGTATGCAATTAAATGAATTTTTTTTAAAAAAAATACATTTTTGCTCATTATATTCATTTATTAATTTGAATAATGTTATTCATCAACTATAATGATCATTTTTCCAAAATGCTAATGAATGCTTAGTGTTCTGTTTTTAAGTCGAGAGTTAAGCTGAAGATGAACAAAAAATGAGCTTCGTTAATGAGTCATTGTCATCATTGATTAATGGGGATATTTATCTTTTTAGCATGAGAGTGCAGATTGAAAAGCACTGAAATCTAAAAATAATGTGAATTGTTGTTCGGTTTTATTATAATTAATGTTAGTGCTTGTTAACTCACTAAAGTACATGGCACTTATTGTGATGTTTCTTGTTTTTCAGATGACAATGAAGTCAGTTTTTGGATGTATGCCATGATTGCTGTTGGCTCGGCATTTATTATTTTTGTGGCAGTCACAATTTACTTGATGTGGTAAGAAAATGAACCCATTGGTCTTTTTGGTTTTATGTCTAAGTCGTTAGTCCATCTACTCAAATTAATGTTTTTATCTCTGTGGTCATAAAACTACAGTTATACAACACGTAGTTTACAAACTACAAGTAATGAACTCATCATTTTGTAAGAATTTATTGATAAATTCATCTCAATTTGAAGCTGCATTAATACGATAGCCTAAATAAGATAACAAAGAGTTTTTACTTTTTTAACTGTAAATTAAAGGGAAAGTCCCACTTTGTAACAAGTGATATTTAAGTTGTTCACACTTACTGGACATGAATGGCTGTGACAATAATAATTGCAGCAATGTTTCCATATTGAAGAAATCACGATGTTTGCTAATATTATAGGAGCCATTTTTCCGTAGATTTCAGCAGACACTGAAAGTTGGTGGCGCCCTCTTGGACATGCGTGTTTCATTAGAACTGGTGCATTTTATCCAGTAGAGGGTGCTACCCATTTTTTCATTGAAATCCTTGTATTCAGGTCATTTTATTTATTGATTGGTGGGCTCAAATCGATTGCAATTTCCGTGCCTATTCTAATTTTTCATGCTTATTTTCCTACAACTAACTTCATTCAAAGAGGGACTTTCCCTTTAAAAGAAGTGATAAAATATGCAGCTTATGTACTTATTGCAGCTCTTGAGTACAATTAACTTGTTTTATTCTTTGATATGTTGATGACTTTCTAATTGCTGGTTTGTGTTTTTATTTAGCCATTCTACAGTGCGCCGTGGCGGATCACCTTTGCGGCGCCATTCGCTGACAATCCGGAGGAATACGAGCAAGGATGCAGTCAGTGGTATTAAACCCTAGTCCTACGATATCCACGGTTGTTGATGCCGGGATCATTCCTCAAATAATAATTTACACTTCCTGCAATAAGTGTATTTTTCTTTCCAAAACCCTTCTTACAATCCATTCCATTTGCCTCCAGTTTTGTCGTGACTCATGTATAGAGCCTATTTCCTTATTTATTAGTATTCATATTTTTTTTTTCAATCTTTCTCGGCGAAATCACGAAAAACACAACGAGCAATACATCTATCATAACCGAGGGTTTATCCCTTCAAACATTGCATTCCTAGTCCTTTTTCATTGCTTGATTGCTTCTGCAGTATTGCCCAGTACTTTTTACAACTACCGTACTTGCTACTATCATCTCTAACCATTCGATAATGGACGCCGAAGACCGACGCCATCGTTGGACTTACCGATTCATTAAGCATGGATCGTTTATATATCGTTTCCTTTACCATTTTGCTACTCGGGATTTTAAGAAGCACCTCTGGAGCATCCGGGGATGGCCTCGGACTAAAGTTTGGATGGCCGAGTCATTTATCGACTCTTTTTTTCTTTCATCTAATGGCAATACTTTGATGCAGCTTGGTCGTCCCTCACGCCGTGCTCCGACCACTTACACGAATCGTGCGCGCGTGGTCGAGGGCTCCGGGCCGTACGGCTCGACAGTACGAGACCGACTGTTGACGAGAGATGGGTTAATTTCTGTTGTAAATTATTACTTTTGTTTTATTTTTTTATTTTTAGTTTTCCAGTACCTCAAATGGCCAATCTCGAGAGGCCATTGCATTCTGCGCTTCTTCCACAAAGTGGTAAACGCATTGCCAAATACACATGTTATTATCAATTTATAGTGTTATATTTATGCTAAGCGAAAAGTGGGAATGATTTTCGTTTTTTCCCATGTATTATTTTCCTTTTGTTTTGCCCGAATTTCTTTTTGGAGCTGATTTTGAACGGAGTAAACAAATAATTTGTGACTAATGCAATAAGTCTCCAGAGTAGAGAGGGGGATCGAAAGTAACGCTGTATTTAAAAACTGAAAAGAGGTCGAGATATATTGTCTCAAATTATCATTTTTCTAAAAAATAGAAAATTACAAACGAAAAACAAAAATTGAGCATATCACTCGCGTTTTATTCCAATCCTCTCTTCCTCCTCAAGTAATAAATGACATATCGTACGAGCGTAAAGCATCTGCGTCGTAGAGCCGGTGGCCGCTGTAGCAAGTGTGGTGCCTTGTGGAAGAGTTTGCGAGATGTGGCCAAAGAGCGGACCAAATTCACCACACAGCATCAATTTTTAACCACTTTCTTTTAATGAAATTGCAATCGGCGTAGTCTTGAAAACTGTTTGGACCATCTGGCTCATAGAAGGCAACAGTTTAAAAAAAAAAATTACCATTAAATTACCTGTAAATGTCTTTACTGATGCATTATCAGTTAAAAGGGTTGTTCAGAATAGCTTCAAAAACTTCCAAAATTTGCAGTTTCATTAATAAGAACTAAAATGATGGCTGGGGAATGGTTATTTTGGTGCACTTGTTTGACTTTTGCTAGCCACAGGTCAATGGTAACTCATAAGAGCTGATCAGAAAGTGTCGATCTCGCTCCCCCTTAGATCTAGTTTCTCTAATAAGATTTCTGGTGTGAATTTTTTATGATCGTAACTGTCTGAAGTTTAGTCAGACTACATTTGTTGTCAAAGACTTCTGTTGAGATTTGTATGTTATATTAGAATACTATTTATACTCATTGTCTTCAATGCACGCCTGTGTAGTTCGGAGTTCGCATTTGGGGTCCCCACTTCACCCCCCTTTCCCCCACCCCGAATTTTGACCGTGATCTCTTCTCGAAATAATGCTCTAGTGAGTCAGCAAATAATCACAAAATAACCTGTTTTTTTAAAGGGAAAAAAGGAAAAATTTGTACATGGAGCTTCATAAATTTAATTTATTTCTTGAAAATTGCTTTTTGGAAATTTAATTTCAAAATATGTGATTTTTTTTGTGCGTACAAAGCTTTTGTGAATATGCCCGAAGGCTTACCAAATGCGAACTCTTTGTTCCCCTAAAGCCTTGACTCAAATCGTTTCTACCCATGTTAGCCAATTTTGGACTGGTGAATATGGTCGTTAGTACATAAACGTATAGTTAATGTACAGAATATAATGTATAATCTAGCACCCAGTGGTGAATGCATTTCTTTTAGGCCCTTTTCATTGTAAATCTTCAGTGAGCTTCTGTTAACTTTAATTTTCCTGATGAAAGTGCCATCCAACATTCCCTCTAAAGGTGTTGCCGTTAATGCAGGTTTATTTTTTATTATTAACATTTGTTTATTTTCTTTTGTTTTGTACAAATCATACAGAATTTCATACGTTTAAGTATTATTTATTAGAAGGTATCATGAAATTCGTGTGAGTGTCAAGGTTGTGATTCGCTTCAAACGTGTTTTTTTTAAGAGGTTTCTTGAAAAATTGCACTGATCATTCCTTATATACTTAAGACATTATTTCTTTATTTTATGAGATTCCAGAAGAATTGTTTGATATTTTGCAAAAAGCTGTTTTGAATTTTTTGTTTGAATCCTATTATGCTGTGAGAATGGCTTTTGGATTTGAGGAAAGCTTTTGACCTTTTCTGTGTTTATTCTTGATTTGTGTTCAGCACTCTTGAATATAATTTAATGTTATCGTGAAATATTCGCAAGTGAGAGTTCCATTTTTGACTTTCTGGCAACTTTAGTCAAATGGGCTTTCTATAGTCAACCTTATTGTAAGAACGGTATAAACATTGCTTCTGCTGTATAGACAATCAAAATTATTACAAAAGAAAATTCCCTATTACTTTTTTAACAATAAAATGACATCAAACTTCCAGAACCGATAATGCAGACTTTTGAATGACGTCAAACTGCATGATATTCTATGATTGCCATTGAATGTGCACTTAATAACTGCATTTGTCTATAGATATAGCTGTGTTTATGCCATTTTTGCGATTGAATTGACTATAATATTCCAAGCTACTTTGAAAGCATTCTTTATAGAATTGAAGCATTTGGGTCAATGTACAGTTCACCATTGTACAAATATTTACTTGTAATGGCAATATGTTTTTGCCTTTATTAACAAATAGCTAAAGTTTTTATTTTTAGCATTCCAAGTTTATATACATATTTTGGCTTACTCTTAGATTGATGTTTTCGATGAAAGAATTCGATTGTAAAGTACTTAAGATACAAGGGGAAACATATTTTGTATTTTTATTTGTGCAGTTATGAATTGGAGGAAATTCTACTTATAAAAGCATTCATGTAAGCAAGCTTTCAGCCATTATATACAATGAGCCAAATGATGTTGTTGATCAAATTTCAAATACTCATTCGAGTGTAGCACAATGGTGGGCGCCATTTTGTTTTCCTTAGTTGTTGACTGGCATTGCTAGTATCATTATTTTCTTTCTTGTGTCACAATTTTCAAGTATTCCAGTCGTGAAAATAATGAAGATTCCTTTGCAGTATGATTCTATATAAAAATGTCTTAAAGTTTTAGAAATTATAGATAATAACTTAGCTTTGGAATACCAAAACTGGATGCAGTTTTCTATCATGCATTAACACAAATTTGCTTTTTTTTGGATGGTTATAACAAATTAATTATGTTGCAAAAAAAATGAAAACAAAATGGCACATCCAACTTTTTGTGCTAACTCCTCGCTAGTTTTACTTCTATAATATCTATTTGTTTTCAGTTGAGTTTGGTTTTTGTGTTCATTTTTTTTTATTTTGGTCTCACTTTTAAAAAGGTGGAATTATTCCAAATTAAGAAGTTTGGACAATTTGGTTTCACGATAAAATTTGAGGAACAGTATACGTTTGATGGAAAAGTGTAAGTTTTTGTTGATTTTTTTTCTCATATTTTGTTTGAGGATCAGTTTGAAAGTTGTGTTTATTAGCTTTAAAAGAATTTTAACCTCACACGCATTTGTGATGTAATGCTGTGTAGATATTCACTAAAATGGAGAACAATTAAAAAATCCTGCCGTTTCTATTTTGTTTATTTGAAATGCATTTATTGATAACCTTAATAGGAAACATCCATCATTTCCATTCAACCCGGTTTTGCTGGAAGATTTTGCAGTGTTATGAGCCATTAATAGATCTAGAATGTTTGTATAATAATAAAAAATTGGAGACTCATATTTAAAAAAAAAAATTCCACATGTATTTATATCCTATCTATGTTTAACCCATTTCTTGAAATACTTTTTTAAGGAAAGTAGTTTTAAGCCGTCACTACTTCCTGAGTAGGTTTTTTAATGTGTCTTCAGATACATATTGAACTAAGAGGAAGACATTTGATTCCACTTCATGGTAAATCATACCATTGCTATGCACTTAAAAGTAGTGCTCTTATTAGTGGTGGAATCCTAGGAGTTGTTCAAAATTGTTAGCATTATCTCCTTAGGTTTTTATAAAACTTCTGGAATCCGAAAGGGATCTATAACATTAAAAATATTGTTACTTTTAGATAATATTATAGGCCTAACGAGTAAAAATGCATTTCCCAAAATTTTACAAGCATGTCCTGTATAGTAATTTAATAAACAAACAAAAAATAAATACACAAAATGGAGCTGTACCATCGATTAGGGCTCAAAAGTACGTGCCAATTGCATTTGGTTTGCTGGAATACGCATGTGCACTCAGTTCTAATTTGGAATAAATTAATAAAATAATAAATAATAAAATATAATATAATAATAATAATAATAATATAATAAAATAAAAATAAAATGAAAAAAAATAATAAAAAAATAAATAAACTCAAGAAAAAACTTGTTTGAATTTTTTGAGAAATGTAATTTTTTGAATCCAAAAAGCAATTTAAAAAATGTTTTTAAGCTTTTACTGCTTAACTACAAATAAAATAAGTGTAGATATTTGTTCAAGGTTTGGGAATCCCATAATTAATTTAGGTTTTTCTAGCTCTCGTTTAATATTTAAAAACTGCTTTTAAATAGTTAATTAAAAAAATACATGTTTATTTAATTTAATTTAAAAAAATGAAATAATGAACGTCCCTCGTCATGTTTACAAAAATGTTTCACCATATTGGCACTAGATGGCGTAAGTAGTCGCAGCCCCAAAAGCACAGGAAGACAGCAAGGCTGTCTGTGATCATGGTGGACGGACGATCCGCCATGTTGAAACTGTAAAAAATTTTCTCTCAACGTCAAGTTAAAATGAAGACTGTGTGACTCAGGATGTGGTGAGACCGTTATAAATGAAGCGAAACGAAACTAGAGTTTGTTAGCTTTTGGAAAAACTATAATTGCCTCGTGGAATTGGGCGTTATCGTCTTCAACGGAGGCTCCCAAGTTGGCTTAGTCGCGGAGCTCAACTAACAACGGGAATATGAGTAAATTTAGGGCTAGGGCGCTGGACGCCTGTAAGCCCATGCCAATTTTTAGGGCAGATGAATTGCCCGATCTTCCAGATTTCGCCGCAATTAACCGCGCAGTTCCTCAAATGCCTAGCGGAATGGAAAAAGAAGAAGAATGTGTAAGTAGTTGACAAAAGAATTTACCCTTTATGTGATTGGCCCATCCCGGTGGTGGCGGGGGATTGTTCACGGTGCCAGTGCTCTCTCGGAGAGCGTGTCAACCGGCCAAAACGTACAAAGATAGCATCGTTAGGACCAACTGGACAAAATGCGGATCGAAATAAAGTGCTTTAATGGTTTAATTTCAATCAGGCTAGAGTTTTGTGGCCTCGTGTTGGGTCACGTGACCGCTCAAAATCGAGTCGGCCATGTTGGATTTTCGAAGCTCTTGTAACGATCAATAAAAGCATTTTTTCGTGTTTTCTAAGCATTTTGTCAATAGTTTAATATTAATTGAATATCCTAGTTTCATTAAAAAATGTATTTTTATAATTATTTGCTCAAAATCAGGGTTTTGAGCAGCTACTTCCGTTTGGCATCCCATAATACTACGGAGCTAGTCGGCCATTTTTTTAATGAATGACGCTTCATCGGATGGCGATTTTCAAAAAGAGTGCAAAGTTCTCTTCTGTCAAAAGTGTGGGAGCCAAATTTATCTGAGCTTTTTAGCACGTTTTTAATAAAGAAAAATAACTGTCAACGCCCAATTTAAATAACTGGGCAGGCAAAAATTTGCATTTTTTTATTCTTGCAAGGCCATTTCCATACAAAAATGAATAAATGAAATCAATTGAGAATAAGCACTGTGACTGCATTCCTGCTGAATGCACCTTAGAAATCTGTCCTTATTAAAACGCAATAATTAGAAAGTAGTCTAAACTGCTGTGCATTTCACCTTCCATTGACCAGATGTCAATGATGGTGTTTGTATCCGAGAGAAACTGAACCAGAATTTCTAAGTGAAAAAATGAATGCAGTAATATTACACTAAACTTCAAACTGTTGGATTCTAACAGTTTTATAAAGATAACTGCAGTAAAATTGCATTCCAGCAAATTTAAAAAAACCCATGGAATGCAGTGTGGTTCATAAAACTGTTAGAATCCAACAATCCAGATGCAGTTTTATTGCAGTTTCACTGGTGACAAGAAGTGCAATATGGAGTGCGGGCAACTGCACTGAGTTAACTTCAAACTTGTGTTGCATAAAAATAAACTATTGAACTGTCAAAGTAATTACAATATTTTTAATGTGTAAGCATATGTTGATTGATGAATATTAAACAACCCCTCTTTTTCAGATAACTCAATCTTACAAACTTTCCATTTTATACTGTTACACCCCCTTCCAATGAAAAAAATTATACTTTGTAATGCAATATTGTATGCGTATTTTGCAGGAACATCATTTACAGCGAGCCATGTCTGCACAGCAAGCGTATGGCCAAACTGGAGATCTTGTCATTCCCACGCCTGAAGTATACGAATGTGCAGATGATTACGACTTTCTCTATCCAGCAGATTTCAAATTGCAACGGCAGCTCATACACATGCAACGTAAGCGGTGTAGTGCTGAACTTAGCTTACTTATTTGCCATTATACGTGCATGGTAATTTCAACGTTTTATTATGAATGACAGCTTCTGCGATGGAGCAGGATATTCCTGACTATGATATGGATTCTGAGGATGAAAAGTGGGTCCTGCAGCAAGCGAAGAAGATGGATGTTTCTGCGCTGCAATTTGAAGAAATGATGGATCGGTTAGAAAAAGGAAGCGGACAACAAGTAACTATGCTTACTACCGTCAGGATCAGAGACAAGTCTGCAACCAGTAGCTTATTATAATTTTTTGTATTGTAAATGCAGGTTGTAACACTAAAAGAAGCCAAATCATTATTAAAAGAGGATGACGATTTGATTATAGCTGTTTACGATTATTGGTTAAATAAGAGGCTATGTACAGTACGTATGGTATAAATAGCGCCTCAAGAATACATGTTCATTTGAATCGTTACAGTTTATGTGTATATAGCTTTTAACTAATACTAATTTTTGATTGTTTTATTTATTCTCTTCCATGCAGCAACATCCTTTAATACCACAAGTAAAAACAGAAAAGAGGGATGGATCAACTAACAACAATCCTTATGTGGCGTTCCGAAGACGGACGGAAAAAATGCAAACTAGAAAGGTAAGTGATTAACCTTGCTGCATACCTGTGTGAACTCCTGCACCCTGCTTAATCACAATCTCTTTTTTTTTCAAATTACAGAATAGGAAAAATGATGAAGCATCCTACGAAAAAATGCTCAAATTACGAAGGGATCTCAGCAGGGCCGTGTAAGCACTGAACAGCCTTACTGTTTGGAACAGATTTGTTCTTTTAAAATTGATTATATTTTGTTGCCTTTCATTTTATTTGAACTTTTTGGGATTTTTTTCTGCAGTACTTTAATAGAACTTGTTAAACGAAGAGAAAAATCGAAACGCGAACATCTACATTTAACAGTGGAAATATTTGAGAAAAGGTAACAGGCTTCTTGAGTGATTTCTTTTTTTTATAAAATATGCTTTAGCTTTATTATTTTTAGCTCTTTTATTATTATTTTTTTTATTATTTTGCTGAGTGAGGAAGTCATGATTTTTTTTTAATGAAATTTAGGTATCAGGCTCAAGATTTCAGTGGTCAACTCTTGGCCGAGCTGTCTGCGATCAAAAACAGCAGTAAACCTACCTATGTTTCTGTGCATAACAATAGTAATCAGTATACTATTAATAGGCAGCCAGAATGGTCAAATAGGATATCTAAGGTATAGTTGAGTCTTGCATTTCTTGCATATTTGAGTTTTTTAGGAAATTTAATAACGTAGTTATTGAATGGAATGATTGTAGGCCGAAGTAGGTGTTTCACGTAAAAAACGAGAGTACAAAAAGCGAAAACATAAAGATAATCAACAGTCATCTGGTCAGTCACAATCTTCAATGGCTAGGTATGCCGATATGGAGGGTAGTTATGGACTTAGTGTAAGTTCCGAGGATGAAGTGACCACGGTAAGGCTTCTTAATCCTAATTTCCTCGCTTTGATGTCAGCGTTATTTATTTTGCCGCCGTCATTTTTAGGGTGCTTCTCCTATGGACCAAGAGGATGAAAATGATCCCGATGGGCAGTTTGCCTTTCGAAGACGGAAGAACTGCAATTATCAAGCTGTGCGTTTCGTCCGAGAAGTTTTCAGCTTGCCAATTCTGAGTGTTTTTCTTCCTCACTTGGCTCATTTATATTTAATATTGTGTAGCCCATCTTGGAAGGAATGGGTAACTGGCCGTGGTGTTCCGCTCAAGAAGGTGGTCTTGCTGATCGCAAGTTCCGCTACTGCCTCACGTCTCTGTCCTTGCCAAGGCCTCGTTGCGTGGGTTTTGCAAGGAGAAGGATAGGGAGAGGCGGTCGGGTATTGCTGGATCGTGCGTGTACTCCTTTGGACGATTTGTGGTCGGAGATCGAACTAACCCATCACAGTAATCCTACTATCCCAAATGGATTACAGTCCTCCAACGAGCTGTTATCTGAGATCCGAAACGAATGGTTAATGCCTTTTATGCTCGCTAATCCTTTCGACCAGGGTGTCTGCCAATTAGGGAATTGTCAGGTGTTTTTTTTTTTTTGCTCTCCGGAAGAATTTGTATTCAAATTTGATAATGTTACTTAAAATGCTGCGGGGGACGAGCGATTGTAGAATTTTCCTACCAGTATCGTTGGGCATGTGAATTCGGCTGTAAATGTTCAGGTGGCGTAAGATGTAGGGCGCAGGCCTTTTAATTGCCAATTAGTTCATTAAGCTTTAGAAATTCCAAAATAGTTTTCACGCTTATCCTGTTATAGGTATGACAAAATTCAACTCAAAACTATTCTTCATTGTGTTCAAATCATTTGAGGCTTCTCGAGTACTGAGGAGAGGCTGGGAATGACCCATATATGGTTTCAGCTTGGAAACTGCACATAAATATATTTTAAATTTGGCATTACACTTTTAAGAACAGTCTTTAAACATGAACGTGATGGTTTTTACCAAAAATGCTGAATAGCTGATTAAATATAATAGGGGTGTACGTGCCTGACCAAACTTCAAAAAAATCTAAATTTTAAACTTCCAAAATTCCCTCTCAGCCATTGAGAATGCAGGATTCAAAGTTTGGAATGTTCCACCAAGGAAAAACAGGTATGAAAATTGCGTAATTTTGGCTTTTTTGTTGGTAATTATGAAAGTTTGGTCCTTGCACGTATGCACCTATTAGGAAACGAGTGGTGATGGGACAAGTTTGAAGTAAATATTTGGAAATTCTAAACGGCTTGTTAGTCATTTGTAATTGGACTGTAACAGTAACAAACTAGAGGAAAATTAACTGGTGTAACCAAAATCACACATTTTATAAGGTAGTCAAGGTAGGAATAGTAAATAGTATTTTAGTAGACACCCTGTTAGGTAAAACAAAAGGCACCCATATTCATTCGTAAGAACCTATATTTATCTGTCATCTTTAAATTACAGGCTTCATTTTCGACCTCAGACACTGCCATGTGCTTTGGAAGGGGCAGAGTGCAAGGATAGGGGGGAGAGTAGGACGACGGGTGTGAATAACACTAACGGTGGACAATATAGTGTCGGCGGCAGTGCGTGTGGGACGGTTGGGTTCGCAAATCAAATGGAGTTTAATGTCGAGAGCTTCCAGACGCATCAAGAAGAGCTCATTGAGATGCAGCGGCGTCAGATCGAGAGGTTGAGGCAAGATGGAGCAACCGGTCCCAACGAACATTCCCTCGCCTCCCAACCCACCTCACAGTTTACCGTCGATTCAGCTAGTGCGCAATTTGCTGTGTCAGCTGTAATCACAACTACTCAGGTGTCTGGCATTTTGGGCACCCTTACTAGTCCCCATCAAAGCATCGCATCTAACCCTTCCATTCATCCATCTACTAGCAGTCACAATAGTATAGCACTAAGTAATGGACCAACCAACCCCTGTAAGTTATCACTTTTTTATCTGTTAACTATACTTTCAAATGAGGAACCCGCAGCATGTGTATTAATATGAAGGTTGGAAACTGGATCACTTTGGAGAATCTCGTTAATTCTTGGGGGAATTTGCTTTCTGTCTGTAAATATGCTAGCGACATTTATAGACAGGGTGTCTGGCCGTCTGGAAAACCTGGAAATGTCATGGAAA
>JAQIXP010003116.1:0-13651 GCA_034700285.1 Proteroiulus fuscus
AAGTTAAGTTTGGCGCCCCTTCACAGACGGCGCCCGGTGCCGCCGCACCGCTCGCACCCCCCTTGCTACGGCCCTGCAGGTTCTTATAGAAGGAACATTGCAAATAATCCGGAAAGTACCTTGGGAATCCTTCCTTTTTATTATAATATTATACAGACATAGAGGGGGGGGGGGGAGCTAAATCATTGTTTTTAAACATGCATTTTTTGTAAAACCTATATTCTACAGTCAGAGTAAACAGGTCTTGGCCACAACGCACCTAACGGCCACAAAGCCAACTAGTGGTAATAGCCAATGAAAGCACGTGCTGTTGTTCTTTGCAAGTAAAACGTGTTTTTGAGTAATTTGACTCGGTGACCGCTGTATATTGTAGGCTGTGATAGGTTTGATCTGATCTGCTGTAAATATGAATTCCCCAATGAAAACTTCAAGCATGTAAATGATGTATTTTGGACTATCTTTACCGAATTTCCATGCATGCTAACTCGACAGTTTTTGTGTATACGCATATTATTTCTGTGGTTTACCTTAGTATTCCATTTTCTATAATAAGCCTCGGTCTACTCTAGATACTGTATATACGAGATCAACCCTTCCCTTCCCCCTCCCCCTTTCTCCTGTTTTCCAACTGAGCCTGTTAGAATGCGATAAGGCTTTTTTTTCTTCTGGGTTTTGGATTTAAACCTATAGTCGATTTAATTATACTTTTGTAAATGTTTGTTCAAAATTGTCTCCAGAACCCCCCTCGCTTTTTCCCCTCGTACTTTTGTCTGACGTCATCGCTTTGCGTCCACCAATGGTAGATCGGGAACATGGGGGATCCAAAACCGCGGATCCGATCCATTCAACCGTAACAAGAAACAAGGGCTTTTAGTCGCCTTCTCACCCAATTATTCTAAATGGAACTTGTTTTTTATCCCCACCTCCAGATGGAGCTCCTAAATATTTAAACACTTTTTCCATTGAATGGATTGTTTCGTATACCATTTTCCATTTACTCCCTCCTACGCCTTTTTGTATTTTTCCTCCATAAATTCTGGTCCGTTTTTTGACGTGCTGTCTCTGGAATGATTGACGGAGGTTGGTTGTCCCGCACATGGCCTTTTATCCCCCATTTTTTTTTCTCACCGAGAGAGAGGCCTTCATTTACCTACTATTGATTGCTTATGTAGTTTCTTTGTCCGACTAAGATCAATGGATCAAAATAAGGGAATGTAGTCTCGAATGGTAACTATCGGAATCTAAAAACCCATGCAACAAAGGTCCAAAATTTTCTTGGACTCGCTTTTTGGCAGTGCTAATTTTGTTGTCTAGACTAATTTTTAAAAATATCCAAAATTTTTTAATCGTTCAAATTTCTTAGCCCAAATAAAAAATTCCTTAGCAAACTGCAGTTTTTATGATTTTCGAACTGTAGAAAAAGTGCTGTTTACTGTTATATAGGCCTACCCTGTACACATGCACTAGAGCACGAATCTAGATTCATAGTATGAATCTACCGTAGATTCGTGGTTCTATAGTGTGTACAGGGTCTTATACATGTACTGTTTAAACTAGTTTTCTGCAGGGTTTTATTCCTAATAGGCCCTACAACAGATTTTCTGTACATCACAAAAACTGCAGAAATTCTCCAGTTATCTGTGGAACTGTTTTTTGCTGGGAGGTCATTTCTTTTCTAACGGCAAAAAACTTGGTAATCCTATACTTTGTTAGATTTTCAAAAACATGGAAATATAGCTTCTTGAAACACTAAAATGGCGAATCACAAGTCATTACATTTCAATCTACTGTTAGTGAAACCAAGAAAAATAACGGTGCAAATATCCCTCTACTAATGAAGAGTTGAACTACACAGGGTCGCCCTTTGCATGCCTTCTCACCAAGTTTTCCTTAAAGGGTATCCATACGCATTTATAGGAATTGTAATGATATAGTGTTTACAGCCAATTTCTTTTAAATCAGGGATTACTTTCTCATTGAGTAAGGCCTATGTGTGTGGTGTAATTCGTCATTCTTTTGAATGTTTTCTTTAGGCCTACAGGTGCTCTCAATAGATGGCATTGCCATTGATGCACCCCTATCTTTTACTTGGTTTAACTTCATAAACCATTTGACCGTTTACACACTCTTGAAGAGTACATATTCTGATGTTATTAAATGGTCTGCTGATGGTCAATGGCTTTGAATAAAATCCATTTAAATATCTTGTAAAGCTCCTTAGAAATGGTCTGTCAGCTGATTTTGTGAGGATAATTAGTTTGAAGAGTTGGAAAATTTGAAGTATCACTTGCAATGCACAAGTTATTTTTAAACTTGCCACAACAAAAAGTTATGAAATAATTGAAATGGAGGTTACACTTATTTACCTTTCAGTAGATGCTTATTTGGAAACAGTGTGATTTGGTAGAAAATGACTTATAAAAAACAGGCACATGCAATGTGAAGCCAAAACCTGACCGCTTGTCAGTGCATGGTTTAAATTAAACGTAACTAGTAGATGGCGCCAGCAATATCCACACAATATGGTAAAACAATGATAAAATTTCATCATTCTTGTATTTTTAGAAAAGTCTGAATTTGATTTCCAATTAGGCCTACATGTATTGGTAAGTCTGCTGGTGATATGACTATCATTCCCATTCACAATTAATTAATGTATTTAATTTTAAAATCACTTGTTTCAAGGTGAGACTTTCTCTTTAAATAAATTCATGTGAAAATCCCCCTTTCTTGCAAGTTACATGTACTTTTAAAATGAGGACAATAAAAAAAATAAAAAATTCTAATCATCTATCATGAATTTTCTGAAAAACATGATCATTCATTACCATATTGTCGAGTAAAAGTGGATTGTGAACAAATGTATAACTTTTTTTTCTTCTCATTAATAAGCAGCACCATCTGTTACTATGGAAGAGTTCTTTCAATGATGAAATCAAAGTTAATTAACTTACTTAACTAACAGATGGTGTTAGTAGTAAAAATGAAAAGAATAGTAAAGCATTTGCTCACTGTGCAACACTATAGTGGGCAAAGTGGTGTTGTCTAGTCTTTAAACAATAGCCATGTGAAAATTTAATTATTTCAAAATGAGTCTGATTAAAGTTTTAATTTCAATGCTTGTCTAAACGTCGTTGTTTTTTAATTTAAAAATAACTTGCAATAAAGTGAGACTTCTTTTAAATAACTTCCAGTATATAGTTAGTGGTAATGGGATCATGATGTCATGAAACCTCTCCTTTTTTTTACCATTTTGAGGTGATTGAAACGCCAGTAAATGATGAATTCACAAGACTACCAGTGCATGCTCACACCCCACTTGAGATTTGTACAGTCAGTTAACAGGTGGCGCTGTAGTTAGCAACCTTGTGAATTCATATCGGAATTTAAGCTGATTTTACATAGGAGGAAGTTATTACATAAGTTTACCTTATTATTTATAGTCATTACGATTGTACTATAACAAAAATGACGCCATTCGAAATTTGTAAAATGGCTGATGGCTAGTAGCTTGCACGATTAAGTTTGTGTGATAGACCAACATAGTAGCTTCTTTGCACATGCCTTATTAACAAGATGGCCGCCTGAACTTTTGCCTGTTTTGTTATTTAGGTTTTTGCAACAAACAATTTTTTTTCTTTTTTGGACGAAAAGGGGGATGGGGATTGGGATGAGGGGGAATTGGCGAATCGATTTTTGCTGTACTGATAATCATACTAATGGTTGTGCAACTGACAGTCGTGAGTTTCCCCTTATTCTCTATTTTCTCTCAGTCTTGAGAAATGAGTCTTTTGGGGCCTCTGCTATTTTTGCAGTACACACGACATTGCATATCGCATTTTGTGTCCAATCAAGCCGGCCAATGAGAATATGGTGGAGGCCGCCGCCATTTTGGTTTTCCCCGAGATCCATTTCCTCCTTCCATCTCACTTGCATTTCGGTTTCTTTCCCCCCCCCCCCATATTCCCCACTTTTATCTCCCCTACCCCCTTTCCCCCCCCCTCTTTTCTCGTTTCATTCAGTTTCAATCCCTGATAGATATCCATTTGAAATTCTTTCTCATTTCTCATTCTCTTGTTTATTTCCCCTCCACTTTCTCTTATTTTTTTGCCTATATGTGTGTATGTGTTTTGAATTCTTCCTAAATAATATACCAGACCTACTGACTGGTTGGCTAGTCATTACCATCATCGTCGTATGCCCCAACATATTCTTTTGCTTTATTTTTTTTTTTCGTATTAATTACGAAAATAGGCGCTTTTATGTTTGGTATGCCGTGCTATTCTGGCGAACCAATTTTCTTACTAATTTATTCGTGTTTTTTTTTTTTTTTCTACTTATTTTAGGCCTGTAACGAATTCACGACTCACGTGATGAACCTTCTGAGGGAACAGAGTCGTACGCGGCCAATCACGCCCAAGGAGATCGAAAGAATGGTCCAAATTATTCACAAGAAATTCAGCTCAATTCAGATGCAATTGAAACAGAGCACGTGCGAGGCAGTCATGATTCTACGCTCAAGGTTTTTGGATGCCAGGTAACTATTAGACCCAAGCAGACACCCGCTCAGATATATTACTGTGCATAGGCGCATTTAGACCTGCTGTTAGGGGGGGGGGGAGGCAGGTAGAAGAGTGAACTGGAGAATTGAATGGACCAACCCAAGTCCCCCACTGGCTCGTTAAACATCACGCCTCATGAGCGAGAGCTTTTCATGGACTAATCAAATAGTCCTAAAAGATCTAATTTTTAGGTATTTTATTGGCAGCAAGATTCCCCAATTTGCAATAATGTCGACATTAGGCTAATTTTAGAATGGGGATGAGGGGAGAGACTAAATCGTCAATAAGTTTAAATTCAAAATAAATATATCAAGAAATTAGCTGGGATTTACGTTTGGTGGCTGCTATAGTCTGGAAAATGCTGGGCAGATACTTTTGTATTAAGCCTTAACTGTTGCCCAAAATTGCCGTATGTTAAAGATTTTTCACTTTGGCAGGATGGCTTGAAAAGGTCAGTTAAGCATGGATTCATATATAAGCCTTTCGCTCGCTATGTTCCATGAGGACCTTTGACCGAAGTTTTCATGGATCTCCAGGAATTCCATTCTGGATATGTTGCACATTGGAATGTTACTTCCCGTCTACAATAAATGCCTGAGTTCACCCGAATTCCGCATTTTCCATTTGCAATCCTCCTGTCCACCTTCTACACGACAATAACTCTCTTTTGTGATACAAATGAACGAAAGACGACATTCCGTAACACACTCGAATGTGTTTCGGCTCAAGGTAGTAGAGGGCGCTACATAATCAGCAGTGTAATCTTCAGGGAAAAAAAACAACTAAAACACGAACAAACAGATTAACGGAATTGCTCCAGTTTAGACAATTTATTACGTTGTTAAATTGTCGGCTATCATTTTAGATTTGTTTTTACTCGTATTTTTAAGACAATTTCGTTAACTGCTTTTAGCTAATTTAGCACTATGGGGCGCCATCCGTGCCTTTTAAATTTTAATCATAGTTAGAAATTATTAAATGTTAATGGACTATTTTATTTTTAAAATATTTTTCTCTTTTTCCATTTTAGGAGGAAGAGGCGGAATTTTAGTAAACAGGCCACGGAAATCTTAAATGAATATTTTTATTCCCATTTAAGTAATCCTTATCCTAGTGAAGAAGCCAAGGAAGAATTGGCGCGCAAATGTGGAATTACGGTTTCGCAGGTAAGCTGAAGTTTATGCTTATTTTTAACTCTTTGAGATTTCTGACTCATTTCTAGTGTACTAAGGAGTTTCTCACACAAAAATAGACTCATCTATGGATAAAGAAAGATAATTTAAAGGCAGCCATGACTAATGAATTCAAATTTTGGAAGAACGTCTATCTGCGAGTTCTAACCTTGCTCATTCCAAACGATAGGGACTGGCTTAAAACTACATGTACATCAAGATGCATGACATCAGGGTCAGTTGGCCAGTCTGCCCCTGCATGGCGTCATTCCAATGTTTGAATTTTTTAGCTTGGTTTCCTTACAGTACCCAGTGACATAATATTAGTTTTGAAAAGAATTGCTTGGCATACATAAATTGTTTGCACTGGCAGCCAGTTTCAGCATTTTATTGTAGAAAATGGCTGGGTTTTTTAAAGAGATAGGCTAATTCTCCCCCCCCCCCCCCATCCCGCTTCTCAATACTTATATTAACATAAGAGAGCTGTGTATTTTCTGGGGGGGAACTATGAGATTGACCACTTCAGTATTAAGGCTGGATGCCTGTCATTCTTCGATTTATCTTCTAACACGAGGATAAGAGAGTAATTCAAGAAGGAGATGTTCATCCATTGAGCGATTTCTATAATTGATTGAATTTTGCCTGTTTCATCAGTTTTTGAGACCTGGGTCCTGTTATCGGGCAGTACTTGATATACCAGTGTAACGTTTTCATTATACCAGAGTCACAGATTGTGATATAATTCATATCCCCAGTAATTCCAATGGAGATTATAGTACAATCATATAAGTGGTCTTATTTGGACAAATTTAACTCACCTTATGGTATCTATGCCTAATCAGGAACGGTTACTTTGGGCAAGGGTAGTTTTCTATGTCATTATAATCTATTAATTTGGTGAGTTTGCTAAATCTTGAATGGGTTATTATTAATCCCATTACACTAGTATAACCTCTCAAACGTAGATTCAAGCTGTACTACTATGGTACCTTCTTCACCGATAAGTAGGTTTGCTCTTCAAAATTAGTTTAACTTGTTTCTAATGCTTCTTGCCCTTTTCTAGGTGTCCAATTGGTTTGGCAATAAACGGATACGATATAAAAAGAATATAGGAAAAGCGCAGGAAGAAGCCAATTTATACGCAGCCAAGAAAGCAGCAGGTAAGAAACAGGAAAAAGCCAATAAATAATATTTTAGGTTTTAAATTTTTAAGTCTTAAATTTTAAGGAAAGAAAATGCAGTGCCCGGTGGCAAGCTTTATTTTTTTTTTCCTCCACTGGTCACTACTTGCATAATATATCTATATATATATATAGGGTGCATTGTGGTCCTAAATTAACGTAGTTTTGGAAGTTTGTGGCGCTTTTACTATAGCTGCTACTGCTGCTGTTTGTTACTACTGCCTCCTTGTTCTGAGTTTTTTAATAACACATCTTTTGGTTGTTTACGGTGGTGTTTGGTGGTGGTGAAATTAATGACTGACCCTGAGGTCAACCGCGTGGCGAGCATCTATCTACAGAGAATTCTGGGACTTGAGGAAATATATTTAGGCATTTTCTGCCAGTAAATAAAATACAGAAATATTAGGAACTTGGATGAGGTAGGTTAAAGCCGTAAAGATCGTTTAGATTTTTGGGATCGGTCTTTTCCGGCTATGCCAGTGTAACGAAGAGAAATGCATTGGATAAATAAATATTAATTGACTTTATTATAATCAATGTATTTGGTTCTGGGAATACTCTGGTTTGAGAGGATTCCATAAAAATTAAATAAAATACCGTAGCAAATGCCTCTGTGTCACCAGATGGCGGGCTAACCAGCTAGTACAGATGGTTAAAATGAATAGTTTTTAACTTTAAAATGAATGTACGGCGGCATTACATTTGTTTTTATTGAAAGCCTAAAGTTATGCTAAAAAATTGTCTAAGAAAAGCATCTGGTGGGGACTCATGGAACTATTCCCTCATTAATAACCTAGGTACAATATTAAAGTCCATCTCGTTAATTAAAGAGACAAATATGTATTAGGGAGATAATTCCGATATTTATATAGGCCTATCTGTTGCTTGGTCTTATATTTTTTTAATTTGCTGACATTGGGAATGATCCCTGTTGTTGACCGCTCTGGTCGATATATTGACTACAGTAAGACCGCTTCGCCCAATCGATGCTTTGCTCATTAAAAAGGAACATTTAATTAATGCGCCAGGGTGGAGCATTGGGCCTCCTATTCTTTCTAAGGGCCATTTCTCATTCTAGGTCTCTTATTAATAGTCTACATTCTTTAATTAATGTATTAACTTTAGTTAGTTCTACTTGGAATGTCTGTCAATCTGTCTGTCTGTCCTATTTCTTGTCCCGAGCCTGGTTTTCTCGATAAAACTGCATGAACTGGTAGTGATCGCAGCACGAAAGTTTCTTTTTAACTATTTTTCTGGGAATTTATTATTTTTAATTTTTACATTTCTGAAAGAAAAATGGTTTTGAGCATTTTGGTTCAGAATTTGCAAGATATTTTATGTTCTAAACTTTTTGAAAAAGATTTTTAAGGTTTTTAGTTATAAAAATAACCGAATTTGCAGGAATTTTGCCTTTATAAATTATATGAAAGTTCCGGATTTGGATTTTTTTAATGTTTCGATAACATTTTTGAACTTAATTACATTAAGAGCAGTTTTGGTTTTTCACAAGTATTAAAATAATGTTACATTAAAAATAAAAGAATATTGATTATTATAAAAGGAAATTATATATATATTTAACAAAAAGAAAACATTTTTACAATTTTAGCTTGGAAAAGTTTTTGGGACATTCTATTCAAGTTGCCCGTAGTTAGCTTACTCGGTGTATTCGGCAATCAACATTTTTTTAAACAAGTGAATTTACTGATGAGACAAAATCAAAATGCGGAATTTTAAATAAAAATTTAAAAATATATATATATATTTTCTGGGTCTTTTTTAATTATAAATATGTAGTTTACATGAAAAGAAAATTACTAGGAAAAACTAGAAAATCCATTTTGGTTAAAAGGCCATTTTGATCCAATTTTATCAATTTGGTGATATTTATTGAAATAACTATACTATTTGGATATTTCTTCATATCATAATATTCACGTTTAAGATAACTTTAAAAGATAAGTTTTATTTTTAGTAATAAATTAAGGTGTGATCTCTGCAGTGCTCTCTTCTGGAGAGTAGAAGAGAAATAAGGGCCTCTAGCCACACCATCAACTTTTAAAACAGTTTCATGAATTTTCAATTAAAAAAAACAATTTTAAAGATTTTATTATTTGAACCATTGGGTGGACACTATGCTACGTCCAATCCTAACCTATGGCTCTCACTAAAACCGATTCTTTGATTCAAGTTTCATTTCCATGAGGGCCATAGGATAAGGTTGAAAGTAGTGTATTTTCTATTTCCACACATGTAAATCCTTTGCGAAATGGAGAACCCGTTTTGCCTGGGTTTAACCCCAGGGTCAGTTATATCCTTCACCACCACCAGGGGCACTGCAGTAGCACTACCTTTTGCATATATCTGTGACGTTTTTATGAAATGTTGTGATTTGTTGAAATATTCCAATAAAAATGTGCATGGGGTCGTTCATAAATTACGTCTGCACTGGGGAAGGGGGGGGGGAACAAAATACGTCTTCAATTTTTTTTGTGATAGGTAGAGGGGGATGCAGAGATACAGAAATGATAAAAAAAGCAAATCCCTTTAACAATTGAAAATTTGGTGATTAGACCAAATTGGAAAAATTTAGAAACCCCGTTTGAAAAAATGCAAAACATCGTAGTATTAACAATTAAATTACAGTTTTAATTAATAACTGCAGCTACAGTACAATATAAGTTTAAAAGCAATAAAGTAATTAAGATAGTTATTATATAAGTACATGCATTAAAGCATATTATTGTTAATTCAATTGGTTATTATGAAGAACTTAACTTTCAAAAGTCACAGAAAAAATGGGGGGGGGGGGGTTCTTAAATTGTGATAAGGTGTAATACAGGGGAGGGTAAAATAGATTTTTATGCAGACGTAGCTTATGGATAACCCCAATGTGTTTGCAAAATTCTACCAAATTTTCAATTAATTTTTTTGAGGTCATGGCGCCAGCACTCTCTGGTGTTCAAAATTGCCAATTTTTGTTACTTTCAATTGCTGCGTTTTCTTGCAGATCCGTACACCGATCCTTACAGCTAGTTCATGCGGTCTCAGTGCGAACCAGGTTAGGGGTCAATTCGGAACTTCCATGGAAGGTCCTTCTCTACTGACCAGCAGTGTGACCACAACCGCCGTTCCTTTGCGATTTCCCCCATTAACACGACCCACTGCGACGGCTCGGATTTTGGCCGCCGTCAGCTGGAGCGTCGTATACGTTGTATTCCGAACGGGTGCCACCGGGTGAGAAACTGGCGACTGACGAGGGTCACAGGGCAGGAATTTGGGGGCCAAATAGGAGGCGGCAAAATCCTCGCTTTTGCCTAGCTCTTTCGTCCTCTCTCGGGGCGCATGCGTACAAAAAGTGCACTACGGCTGGGTGCGTAGGGAGGCCGAATACATCCGCTGGAAACTATAAATACGTGCAGTTTCTGCGTCCGTAAACGGTAATATATTCTAAAATAAAAATGGACGCGAATACACACCTCTGTATACTTGGTATCCGTTAAAAATACCGCCACTACTCAAAAAAGAACTCGGACTATAATATACTGTACTTCAGAAGGAGCCGGAAACAAACGGGGGGGGGAGGGGAGGGAGAAGATTTTTGAAATGGTCAGTGTGACAACATGGGAACTTTGGAAAGGACATGCAGTGTGACCAATCTTGAGTATCCGTAAAAATCAAGCTCCTCATTAATTACGTATTTTACAACTTTTATCGAAAGAGCAAAGTGAAAAGAAGAATGGGAGGGGGAGGGATTGATGGAGGATAAGGCGTGGACTAGCGACCGATGGACAGTGGTCAGTCATCGGGTGCCGCGTGGCGGAAGGTGTAAAAAATACCTGAGAAGGAGATATGTCTCTAAAAATGTCTCACTTTCTAGGTTGTTGTTTTCTTTTTCTATGATTGAAAATCGTTTTAATAAAAATGTGTCTCGTGCAGTAATGATAATTAATTAAAAAAATGTTGGAAAAAAAGTTGATTCATTGTGGCTATTGGGATATTTAGAATGCGAGAACGTAGTCTGTTTCAACAATTTTTAGACCTAAGAATTGACCTATTGTCTGGCAGCACAACACCATGCACATTGCCTGATTGGTTGCCAGATAACATGTTCCAATTGAGGTTTAGAAATTGTTAAATCTTACTACATTGTGTTGGGTTATTTCAAGTTAGCCTTATGTATATAAATTTGCATGTTTTCTATTTGAGTTGTTTTTTTTTTTTAATTTCTTTACTAAATCGTTTTTCATGATAGAATTTCAATTAAAACATCAGAAAATAATTACATGTACAATGTCATAATCTCTTCTTGGCAAAAATTAATTGTTTTCAAAGTTGTTTTTTTCATGGTTCTGGTCACGGAGTAGAGGTCCTGATACGTGTAGCAGGTGGCCATTGCATTGGCTTGTAATTCGAAAGAATATTCATGATAAACGAATCTATTCAAATGAATCCACTGGAGTTATATAAGCGAGATCTGACTTGAAACATTATTTATAGGATGGACAGACAGATAGATAATATGCTAACAGTCCTTTCCTAGAAACGAAAATTCCATTCGTTCCAAGAATATGTAGGCCCTACCCAGCTGGTATAAACATACCACAAATATGTAGCCATAGACCTAACACACTATAGCGTTTAAAAAGCAATGTTGAGTTTAATTTGTTGTTGTTGTTGTTGTTGTTGACTGAATCTTTCACATAGATAGATATGGCATGTACAAGGACAGTCCCACTTTGGGAAAAATGAATCTTAAAATTAAGATTATTAATAATAATGAAGGGCAGTCTTATTTTTTAATACAATTTTATTGCAGTTCACCTATATGGTAATTCAGAAATCACTATGTTTCCAAAAAAAAGATGATGGGCGCCATTTTTATAAGAGAGTTCAAATTTGCCCCGTAGTTTGCAATGGACGAAGAAAGATTATCCTTAAGGTTACTCACTGTAAGCCCGCTGTCAGGTGAGAGGCTGTCCATAAATGACTTTTACAAAAAAAAACACCGATTTTAAGACCCACCGACCCCTTTGTCAACTTTGTTGACATCTTTTTTTTTTTTTTTTAAGCTATAAATGTTAGAACATTATAAATTAATATGTATTTCAGAATTCAGATGTTCATTAATAGTCCTTATTAGCAGTCCGGAATATGACCGGACTGCAAACGTCATTTGTGGGCAGCCCCTGAGGTTTCGAGGGATCTGGGGGATTTAAAAACTTGAACCAAACCATTGTGGATAAACAGAAACACAAACTCCGGTAAAATCAAGGAGACTCAAGTTTTTAATTTCTCGTTTAGCAAGATAGACGCCATCTTGTTTGCCGTTGTTTTTGTTATTTTGGGTTTTAATGCATTTTGGGAGTTTTAAGTCCTACGAATTTTCCTCGCGATCAACAGCTACGTATTTACGTATTTTCCCTTAGTTCTTTTTCTTTTTTTCACCCCATTTTTTTTCTTTTTTGCAAAAATGTTCGCTTGAAAATCCTGTTAAGTTGTCAAGAGTTAAGAGCGATTTATGGCGCTTCGGCGCGACTCGTTTCACTGCTAAGCCTAATGAGAAGACGAACAACTGATCGGGGGATGGGGAGTTCAAAACACGGGGAAGGATTGAAGGGAAATTCCCCATTTTAACCCCCCCCCCCCTTCTTCCCCCCCTGCCTTTCTATATCCCCATCATTTACCTTGCACTCAGTTTAAGCCCTTACCAACTTTTTCATATAATGTGTTTATATTGATTACTATTCAAATTGTGTTCGCTTACATTGTATAAGCCTTGGCTATAAACATGTTCAAATTTTGGCCGAATTTTAAAATTTCAACCCCCTTTAAATTCATTCCTTCTTAATATATAATCCCTTTTTACTTTTTTCCCCTATACACTTTTGTTTATGGAATTTATATTTCTTAACTCGAATCAATGACTCCTAAATCTTTTTGCAATTTCCTAGAAATTTTCTCTCTTTCTGTTCTCTTGAAACTGTTCCATCCTGCTAAACCCTTTCGTTTTTTCCTCAGATTTATCGCTGCTTAATTTCTCTTATGATTTGTTTATGTCATGGTCTTTATTATAAGAAGGATTCTGGAAGATCAATTTACAATTAAGTTTTTGGGTTTGTGATGAGGTTTAGTGTGTTTACTATCTTAGACTATACTATTACAAAATCGATTTTCATTTTTTATTTTTTTACAAACTCTTTCTTGCATGGCAAAAATAGGGACTTTGCGCAGCGCAACAAAAGTTGATAAAACTTACAAAAGTTACAAACTAAATATCATAGTGCATTTTATTCATAAAACGATGCAACTTGAGGTAATAACAGCTAGGAAACTAATTTTAAAGTGCATGTAATTTCAATTTATTTATTTATAATATTAAAATTGGATTGCTGCCAACTACTTTCAACTTTCGTTGTTAATTAAACTTTTGTAATTTTGTCCAACTTTTGTTGTATGGCGCAAAGTCCCTAATAATGCATTCATAATAACTCTGTAATGGCTATACAAATACTGGATATTATGCATAACTTTTCTTTAAATTTTCACAAACGCTATAAAGAGGCATGCAAAAATGTTTAAAATTCTCCAGCCATTATAGTCTTTTTCACATAATCTTAGAAACCCTGTCACCAAGCGCATGGATACAGCTGCACACTTGCAATGCCCAGAACATTGTCTTGTGCAGAACTCTTTCGTGTTTACGCAGCAACACACTTACCCTTCCAATGATTCA
>JAQIXP010003117.1:0-13651 GCA_034700285.1 Proteroiulus fuscus
AGTACATAGCAGAATCATCTGCAAATAATTTAGAATTACATTTAAATGTTTTAGGGAGATCATTAATAAATAGCAAAAACAACAGTGGTCCCAAGACACTACCCTGTGGCACGCCTGAAGTAACGTCAATCCAGTTTGAGAAAACAAATCTTTTACTTGTAAAAAAAACTGTATATCTCTCTCTTCTGCAAACCTGAAGACAACAAAGTGTCATATACTGAAATTGGCATCAATGGCTTAAAGTAGATAATGGTAAAATTTACTCAGAAGTTATAAAAACAATGAAGATATGCTAGACTTATGAACTGACAAAATTCTGTATAGCTATAGTACATCCTGTCCAACATATGAATAAACTGAAAAGTACCCAATCAACAAGTGTAAAGTGTTATGTTGCTCAACATTCTTGTAACTGATCTATAAGCATTTTGAGCAATGGTAACTTTCCAGTTTACTCTTTTGCTGAACAGGGTATACTATAGCTGCAGCAGATTTTTGTCCCAAAGGCGTATTTTGGCAAATCTTCCCATATTTTGTCAATAATTTATAAATATTCTTTTATTTCATGTTAAGAGTTCTTTAAGATGCATTACTGATAACAGTTGAGGTGAATTTCATCTTTTTTTAAAAGTTGAACTCACCTTGTGTTGCAATAACGAGGTCTAAACAGAATTTCCATTAATAGGTTTTTATGCCAGCATTATCAATTATAATTTAATACTTTTCCCAAATACTGATTGGGTTCTCATTAAACCAAATATTGTATATTATCTCAAACAAATCTTTAGAAATTCCTATCCTATTCCTATAATTTTGGAAAGATAATTCCTAAAATAGTAATATTTTTGGGAAAAATTCCAATATTTTTTTGAAAAATGTACAACATGGAAAGCAAGAATTTGAGTAAAAGCCATGAGATTTGCTGCAAACAGCTGTATCCACTTTCCGCAAAACTTAATGCATTTTTTTTTATTTTTTTGAAAAGCTGAAATAATATTATTGATATAATATTCTAAAACCAAACCAAAACTACATTTTCCCCAAAAAAGAAAGCATTATTGCACTGTTGATTTTCCTTCAAAATTTACCAGCAAAACAAATTTCAATGAATATTTAGTAAGCCGAGCCGCCATCAGGTGTAAATCCACAGCCAAAAAAAACCGGTTGTAAATTCCAAGGCTAGAAACCGTTGGGGATTTGCCAGACATTTTTGGCCCATTTATTTAGATTTTAGGAAACTATGAGAGACTGCAAGGAGTTGCTTAGGAGGATAAAGCCTTAGTCCATTAAAAAAGGAAAAAGCTGAAGTTTAAGTGGAGATTTACGAGAGTTACTGTGGCAATCTATAAGAAATGGGTTTTTGTTCAGAAATTTGCCAAGGATAATTCACTTTCCATAGTGCTTTTCTGGTTTTCCCATCTTTTCAAAGTTGAAATATACCAAACAAATCGTGGCCATCTGCTACCAATTAAATTATGAACCTTTGGAAACGACAAGATCCCAATAAAAGTCAGCAGCTGCCTGCCTTTCTGCAATAAGAAAAGCTAAAGAGTATTTTCCACTCTTTACAGTCTATATGTATGCAGTCATTTAACTCCTAAGATATAATGACATGGCATACAATATAAAACAATTCAATGAAATCTTCACTATACCAGGGACTGAAAAACCAATATATAATCTTAACGATTAGCAAGAAAATTTTAATAAATTTTATAAATGAAGGAAGGCATAAACAATAGAACAATTTTATATAGAAATATATTTATATAGATATGCAGCAAGCCAGAGCATCAAATTACTTTGAATTCAATGAGAACAAATGTCAGGATTATTTGAAAATGTTGAACAAAACTAATACAAGGATTTGTTGATTAATACAACTCGTATTTCCAAGAATTCATAATAATTTTATAAATATGATTTAATTTAGTAAAAGATATACCAGGAATTAATAAAAGTTCCTAAATTAGAAATAATGCATGCTTGTATAAAATGAATAAATCAGACGGAAAGTGCTTGAAATTAGGATGTAAGAGTTTTAGAAGTTCCTAAATTAGAAATAATGTACCCTGCTTTATCTAAAATGAATACAGATGTTTTAAATCAGATGGAAAGTGCTTGAAATTAGAATAGGAGTTTAGGAGGAAACATCAGAAATAAATAATAGCAAAGTTGACCTAACAGGGTAAATTAGCAATGTTGATTGAACCTTTCAATCAACAACTTTTTTCCTAAAAATGAGCTTAAAAGTCTACAAAAATTGTTGACAAACACACTTTAAGAAGATAAAAAGCATTTAGGAGCTCCTAATTGAGAAAAGGGAGAACTATATCATTGTTTAAACATTTAAGCAACTTCTAGATGAAATTAGGAACTTTTAGAGCCTATATCATTTAATACAATGTAATTACAATAATGTTGGAATATACCTCTGCGGCTACTTATTTTGTTATTTACATTTAACGGGAAAGTCCCACTTTGAAAGAAGTTGGTTGTAGGAAGAAGCGCAGGAAAAATTAGAAAAAGCATGGAAACTGCAATTGGATTTTAGCCTACCAATCATTAAATAAAATGTCCTAAATACATGGATTTGGTTGAAAAAATAAAGCCCAAATATGCGCCATTTTACCGACAGTATGTAGCGCCCTCTACTGGATAAAACGCATCAGCTCTCATGAAACACGTAGACAAGCATATCCTAGATGGAGCCTACAACTTTTGTTACAACAACTGTCACAGTCATTCATATCTAGTAAGGGTGTGCAATTTAAAATTATCACTTACAAGGTGGGACTTTCCCTTTAAACTACCAGCAGTCACAAGAAATGCAGAAACAACAATCCTATGTCTTAACTAGAGCTATACTCCCATTTTGTAAAGTAAAGCGCCATCTATGAAGAATAACTTTCAACTACCGTTTAGTCCGTACAAAAATGGCGGCCCAACATAATTTCCATAAACGTCTGGCGCCATCTATCAACAATACTAAATGGCCCATACTAAAATTGCCAAACATTGCATTGCCAGTATCAAAATGGTGCATTATGGGAGTACTTTTTAAAGAAGAGTATTAGTAAAAACTGAAAATTAATCAGTAAATAAAATCCGAAAAGTTCATTTATGAGTGCCAGAAATCGATACAAATTTGGACCAACTTTGAACCCTTCCCCCCTCCCAATTCGGTGTTAAGTAATATGGGGACGACCCCTAAAACAAGCATGTGTATCATGTAAAACTTTCCATCACTTAAGTGAAATCCACTGATTCATCCCACGCATTTTAAAAAAGTGCAGCTCTCAAATTTGAGTATGCACTTTCCAAAAATAAAGTATTTTAACACGGACCACCGTGGCCTCTAAAAGCTTGGGAAAAAAGCGCCATAGGAAGGAAATAGATAGTCTATTAGCTTGTTTACAATTTCTTGGCCCATTCCTCATCCAATATTTTCCACCTGTTTTTCGTGCCAAAGTGGCCTAATTATATTCAGTCTAACACATATGCCCCAAAATTTGCAGAGTCCTTACAATTTCTCATAAATCCCAAATCTGCAGGGGGGCCAGACCTCTCTTCACTTCTGCTTTTCTTCCCAAAAACCCAGCTCTAATTGCCAAAAATTGCTAGTTCTTGTGGATGTCTGCCTTTTGCATCAAGTGCCCCCCCACAGACAATGATTTAATGAGGTGCCACACCATTCGGACGTGGATGGTACCGTTAGTACAAGTCCACTCAATGGGACTGTCAATCAGCCCAGCGTGGTAGATGACCATTTTTCCCACTAAAATCTGAAACTTAATATAGAAAATCGCATTTTCCTCTTAGCCATACTGGCAAGTTAGACCTGAGCTATAAACTATAGGCACTAGAAAAGCTGCGGTGCACATAAAAGTCTCGAGCCTAAATATAAAACCACATTCAATTTTCTAAAGCAGTTGCCGCCGTCACAACGAATAACGAAATCAATTTGAAAACGTGAAGACCCTAGCACTCAAAACTCGCGAAAATTTGTATTAAATAAATCGTGTTTAAATTTCCCAAAAAAATGTCAACAAAAAAATGAGTTTACACATGGGAGCGCTTAGCCAATGCCAAGAAAAGAAAGTCTCAAAATAAGCTAAATTTTAAATCACTCAAAAGGCAAGAGTACACTTTAAGCTATAGCCCATAAATATAGCAACTATATTTTTTTATGCAAGTGTAATAGACACCTTTTAAAATTAAAACGCCATCTTTTGGCAGAAATGTCAACTAGCATTCTAGACCAACATAAAATGGCCGCACATGGGCTCATGCTGCCATCTATGAGAGACATCTTGCAACAACTGAATGACCTCAAATAAAGTGGCCCACAATGCACTTTCATGACGAGCAGTTTAATAAGTGCTACCACCTAGAGGTTCGACTTGCAAACATTTTTTGTTGGCATCAGTACTTTAAAAATATATAGCATGTTGGTATTTTAGGCGTTTTGCTGAGTATTTATTTATTACATAAAAACACATTTTTGAAAATTTTTAGCAGTTTTTTTAAAAATTGTTTGCTTTGTCTTACTTTGACACTGAGCAGTACGAGTTGTGGTGCCACCTAGAACTTCGACTTGCAAACATTTATTGTTGGCATCACTACTTTAAAATATATATAGGATGTTGGTATTTATTTATTACATAAAAGCACATTTTAGGAAATTTTTGGCAGTTTTTTAAAAACTATTTGCTTTGTCTTACTTTGACACTGAGCAGTGCGAGTTGTGGTGCCACCTAGAGCTTCGACTTGCAAACATTTTTTGTTGGCATCGCTACTTTTAAAAAAATCTATAGGATGCTGACATTTCGGGTGTTTTGTTAAGAAATTATTTATTATAAAAAAGTAAATTTTTGCAAATTATTTTCAAAATAACTGGTCACACGACAATTAACAACACAAATACAGAGAGGGCAATTACGATAGAAATGCCAACAAAAACAGTTTCATATCATGAATTTCCAGAATTTGACCCCACAAGTTAAACTTGAGCTTACCCGTAATGGATCTAAGGACTTAATCATATTAAGACTGGTCCTTTTCATCAAATCTTAAAAAATTTCAAAGGCTAAAAATAAGCTGTAATTTTCGTGATAAAAGGTTTGCAACAAGGTGTATGGTCCATGCTTTCAACTTAAAAAATAATTACATTTCAAAGTGTGAAAGCAATCATTTTTCAATTCCGAAAAGAAAAGTCCTTGCGATATGTATTGTACAGTATATAAACCCATTGCAGAATTTTTTTATAGATTTCAAAATTGTACCAGAAGAGCAATTTTTTCCCCGAGAAATTCAATAACTGATTATAAGCGAACCTGCCGAGCATATAGAATAAGTCCAATCTGCCATTTTTTCCCACATCTTTTTGTTCTCGTTTTGAAATTGAGCTTATTGTGACGTTTTCAGTTTTCAGCCTTCGGAAACAGGTATCATAGCAAGTAGGAGAAATGGGAAAAAAAAGATCTAAGTTACAGTAAATTCAATTATCTTTAGCACATCCACTGTTCAATGATGAAATTTCATAAATCGATGCAAGAAAACGAGAGAATAAGAGTATGTGTCCATGCTCTTTCACAGACCTAGTTCATTTGATTTGTTTTTCAAAGAAAGTCAATTTATAGTTATGAGAAAAAATAAAAAGATACTTTCAAAAGAATATTGAATATTTTGGCAAATATCATTACATCCCAACGTCCATATTCCTAGCTTCAAGAGTGTGTGATTCAGTGATTTACATAAATTGAATGTATATGTAGCCAAATGCACACATAAAAGTCCATCTTCAATAAACCCATAAATGTCAAATTGAGACTCTTACTATTAGGTAATAATTTCAAAATGCAAATATTGGCAAAAGTCAGAGAAGATCAGTCCAAAGTCCTCACGTTTATACATATAGTTATTTTCACTGCATTTTCAAAATGTGCTCAATGTTTGCCAACCTCAGGGGTCAAGACATCATCTAAATAAGTACTGATCCAAACACTATAAAGCACACTTCTAAAAGAAATATTTGCAATTGAAAAAGCACACAAGTTTGGCATAAACTATCTTTAAAGTGGGACTTTCCCTTTAAATTTGATACAAAAATAGTACCATGCACCCTTCAATCACATACAATTTCTAAATTTGCCAATTAAACAAACAAAATTGTCAGAACAGGTTGTCAAGAGTTGGTCAACAGGACACTCCGCAAGAATTTTGAATTCAATTCAATACCCAACAACCAGCATATATATATATTTATATCATGCCATTTGGAAGTGTGTGTGATTTTGCTTGGAGTTGCAAATGTGATTAAGATTTGCAGTTAGATTTGCATAATAAGCACATTCCCAACTAGATAGAATGGGCCCACAACTTAGGTCCCGTATAGAGTAGAATCTACTTGTAGAAGAAGAATTTTGTGTTGCCAGATTTTAGGGAAAATGTGACAACTGTTATTAATGACAAAAAATATAGTAGCATTTTCCCTACATCTGGCAGCATTTCTAAAAATTAACTTGGCAACAACACTGATGTCAAGAATCTGCAACAGTGATGCAGCAAACATACATCAATGATTTAAGTAAGCTTTAATCACAATTAAAGATTGAGTAATATCTGAACGACCCAATTCATGAATTTCTTTACCAGACTTATTATCTGACAGCACAGTTCCCGGTCATAGCGAATTCCCAGTAGCAATTGTGATGTCAGATACCAAGTCAGGTCCAGAAATTCTAGAAAAAAATATACCAGTAGTACATCGTTATTTATATAGGTGAAAGATTTTAGGAGGATTATTGTCTATTTTTTTTCGGTAAGCTGCTAAAACTATAATAACAAAAACCCAAAATGCACTTCAAAATATGGTAAATCCGCCATTAACGACGTGTTTTATAGTACTGTCAAGTGCTTATATATGGAATGGACCAACAAAAGGGGGTGGGGGGGGGTTGTTGTTGCATCCGTGTGTAATGTACCATTAATTGCCAAGAGAAATAGAAAAGCCTTAACTATTGATTACCAAGATGCAATGTTTTCTTTGTCTGAAGAAGAGTCAAATGTCGCATTATTAATTTAATAAATTTCATAAAGCGGATAGAATTAAGCCTTCAGAGTTGCATCCTTTTAGTGCAGAGCCTTTTGGGGGATCCTTCGGTTCCCCTCGGCATCCCGTTGGGTCCCCCCCGGGCTGTTCTACGCTTTCCCAAGATGCCCCTTATGGAAAGCTCAATGTGACAACCTGTCCAAGTTTCACGCACTGCTGAACACTGTTTGCTGTCTCCATGCCAACAAATCTTGACATTTATTTGATGGCCATGTTTGTTCAGTGCCTCGCAATGGCCAAAGATTCCAGCCTAAGAAATGACATCCGATTTACGCTTAAATCCATTTCCCCTTTCTCTCTTGTCCCAACGAATCGGACGATCGCATTACTAAAGTTGCCTGATTGGCCTCATTCTGGGACATATAAAAAAAATACGATGGCAATGACGCTCAATCGACTATAATCCCAAGTTATTCCCAAGAAAAACCGACTCCATTTAAAATAAAGCAACGGTTGGGAGATTGTCGTTTACTGTATAGCCCATATAATATCTATTCCCCCATTGCATCCCCTCCCCCTTTTCGCATACCACAATTTCATTACTATTTTTTTTTTCCCTTACCCTCCCAAAACGACTTTTTTATTTTTATGCCAAAAAATTGAAATGCTTCTTTTTCCTCGATAAAAAGAAACCCTTCAGCCTTAAAAATGACAGAGAGAATCTACTCGCATTTGTTATATATACACGAGTCTAATTTCATAAATTCTGTGGCTCAGTACATGAACCTGATAACCCACAAAAACAACATTTTCTACAAATAAACCAAAGTAAATAATTAACATGTAACCCTATGGGACCAAGGTACCATTGATTGATGTTAACGACTCAATAGTACTTGTCTTTAATGTTTATTGCTTTCTAGAGAGCTGTGTAGAGTTTATGCATGAAAAATTAATTTTTTTTTATAAATTGTGGGTTATCAGTTTTATGCACGGAGCCACAAAATTGCAAAAAAAGGATATAGATTCAAATTTTTGATACTTTGTTGTATAAATGTCAATTAAAATCAAACTATTCAAAGTGGCTCCATTTGCAATTGCAGTGGCATAAGAATAAATTAAAACAGTAATGATGAAGAGCTGAGATAAAAAAACCACATGAATCCATTTTTGCTGAAAATAAGATATTTACATAAAAATCAATGATAAGTTGGGGTAAGATAGGAAAAGGTTGCTCATTTTGACCAATGAAGATGAAAAATGATAGAATCCCTATGTACAAAATTTTGGGTACCGGTATTAAAAACCCAAATTTGGGTGTATAGGGTTAAGGTGGACTCAAAGCAAGTAGATTCCATTCGAGGGAACCCAAATGCTAAGGTGCATCCCAAAGTGAAAGTTTCTATCTTAAAAATTAAGCTCAGAATTTTAAAATAACTAAATCTCAGTTTTCTTTAAATGCATTTTCTCAAAAACAAACATCTGGACTCATGTGGTTTTTGATCTCAGCTCTACATTATTGATGGCATACCCATTTTCATAATTCAACTTTAAAAAAAAAAATACGTGGTTTTGCTATTCATTTTAATTAAATTTCATCATGCACATTTGTGACTTTTAATTCCAAAAATAATGTCTGAATATACTCAAATTATAGGTATCAAGTGTTTCTCGTCAAATCTCCCAATAGGTGGAATGGGAAAGGAAAATCCTAAAGTCCCAAGAGAGATTTATGTAGTTAGCTGATAATTAGTTAATAAGTACTAAAAAATGTTGTAAAATATGGCAAGTTATAGTTGAGTCCTATAGACAATGTACAATGGCAACGCCCCATACGACACCATGCCACAAAATATGTTTGCAAGTTGGGCCAGGAGGTGTCGCCACTTATTATTACCGTTAAAACCATCACAAATGAACTACATAGTGTGAATGACTATTTGAAAGGTGGACTGTACACATTTTGGACAAAGCACATAGGGAGCGCCACTGCAAATAAAGGCCCAGTCTAAAGAATCGCCAGCTGTGCATTGCAGGCAAAAATGATATTGGCCATATGCAGCTGCTGAAGGCCATAACAATAACTTACATTACATTCTATCAAATAAAAATCAATATCAAACCTGCGAATTGTAAACCAAAGAGAAAAAAAGGAGACCAAAAGCCTTAATTCTCGGAATATTTACCAAATAAAAGAAGGTATATGCATTGCCCACAAATCAATGTAACCCAAGCGAAATCTGCAATTTCCTAACCAAGCAAGCCAACTTAAAGGGGAAAGTCCCACTTTGTAACAAGTGATATTCAAGTTGTTCAGTTAGGCACTATTTTTCCATAGATTTTAGCAGTCACGGACAGTTGGTGGTGCCCTCTAGGACCTGCATATCTACTTGTTCCATGAGAGCTAATGCCTTTTATCCAGTAGAAGGCGCTGCATACTGTCAGTAAAATGGCACCTATTTGGGCTTTGCATTTTCAACCAAATCCATGTATTCAGGACATTTTGTTTATTGATTGGTGAGCTCAAATCAAATTGCAATTACCATATCTTTCCTAATTTATCATGCTCTTTCCTCCTACAACCAACGTCTTTGAAAGTGGGACTTTCCCTTTAAGCATTTACAGACATATGTCAACTTACAGAATCTTACAAAACTACATAAAATGAAGAGTTTTTCTGCACGACATCTGTGAGTAAATCTGGCTACTTTCACTTTACTATATACAAAGTGACAGTCTACCTTTAAAGCAATCATCATAAATCTACTGATACACAAATAAAACGGTTATTTTTGTAGTTACAGTATTAATATATCACTTTCTCTAAAAGATTCCTTCTTTAAGTAATTATATCAAGTTACAGTTTAATTTTCAAAACCAGGCGAGGGCTCGGGTACTAATTACTGGTTAAGGAAGGACAGGATATATGAAAACTATCCTAAATGATGAGCGATACAGAGATTTTCACTAATCCAAAACATACAAAATTGATGAGAATCTGTACACTTCCGTTAAAATATGTATAAATATCACAAGCAGGCCCTCATAGAAAAGCATAATATGGGTAAACGATTCAAATTAAAACAGCATGTATAAATGAAAATTCCTTATTTTTTTAATATTTTCCTAAAATTTTGAAAAGCTCTTGATCATTTTCCAAGAAGGGTAGCTTATCCATAGAGAAATATTTAAATGGTAGAATGCACTAGTTAATCAGTACCATATTTTCTAGTTCAAATTATAGCTAGACAACACACGTCTTGCAGTTTATGTATATATGGCATTTGTATATAATGTATGAACTTATTATATTTTCAATTTAAAAGGAAACTTATATAATATGTACCATCATTAATATATAGTCATTTCAATTAGCCATATAAAACGAAATTTAAATTAGGTTCATATTTCATATTTGGGTTCAATTCGTACATATTTTAAATTTGAGCTTGCTAAAATAGAAAATTTCGTAAACTTTATTTAAACCCTTTAAACCAATGGTGATAGAGAGCAGGGTGACCAAACACAAATACTGCTTATCTGTCCCCACCTTCTGTGGGTTTCCTGCTGGAAACTCCTTATATATCTGGCAGCATCGAGATTTCGTTTTATTTATTTTAATTCTCATTTAAAAATAAAAAATAATCTTATACAAGATATGACATCATCAAGGGAAGACTTTTTGAATTACTTTCCAACTTACAAAAATTCGCAAACTCTATTATCTTTTAATTCGCCAAATAAAACTATATTTTTGTCAATATTTCAAATTGTCTCAATAGTTGCATTACAGATCGATGGCTTAATTCAGAAATAGCGAATGAGCCAATTTGTCAAAAATAAGAAGAGTGAAACATTGTGATCCTGGAAGTGTCCCTAATTAAATACCTGTAGTTACATACATTATAATTTAATCAATAATTGTTAAAGTTACAGAAGAGAAGAGTATAGTGAATATTCACCAAGGTATCATTTCTAAAAGTTAGTAGTAATGAATGGTGCCATTCGTTAGTTCATCTTTTAAAATTTCTAGTGACCTGGAGTTTTATAATAATACAAGTATAGCGAACTGACAATATTCGCTTATTTTTTTTGCATTCACTTTATTCAATAGGCAAACTAATAGATGTGCACATTCGCTACTTCACACTTTATTTATTTCGCTTTTCTGTAAAATTAATCAAAGTCAAACTAGCAAATGTGCACATCCATTAATTTGCCTATTGAATAAAAAAAATGCAAAAAAAATGAGCAAAAATTGTCAGATTGCTACTTGTATTTTATTAAAAATCCAGGTCTAGAGACATTTTTAAAAGATAAACTAACGAATGGTACCATTCACTGTATTTGTAAGCCTTTTATTTCTCAAATGACTTAATTAATTTACTAATTTAATTATATAACAAAAATTAGCACATTCCCTATATAAAATATATACATTGTTTTATATGTTCACCAAATTTATGCCTTTTAACATTGTTTATTTCCAAATTATACCTTTTTTTCCCATAAAAACGTTATTATCACAAAATCAACTTTTGGCTTATTACTTCTGAATTAAGCCATCGCGATAATACCAACTCTTCACACCAAAAAAACCTGCCCATTTCCAGAGTTTCCTTCTAAAAGTTCACCAACCAGCTATAACTATACATTCGTTCAACTCAATGAGCATCCTCGGATTCCATGGAATCACTTTTCATGGATCCAATGCCTAATGTGCCACACTTTCCTGCAAGCATGCATGCATGTTTCATCTAAATATAAATTTAGAAGATTTGTCATAAAGGAAGTTAAGCCATCTCCATGCATTTGTGTTCATGCAGCGGAATCCAGAAAATGGATTTTTTGGCATTGAGCATACAACATTAGGAGTGGACTTATATTGTTTTTCTTCGACTTAAAGAGCCTATAATGCCTTAGCTGAAGAGCGAGGCAATATTAATTTGCGGCCAAGATGGTTTCGTCTATACATTGTCTGCCGGAAATGTTGGTTTTGGAAATTAATAGCTTTGTTATTGGTGCACCACACAAATGAAAAGCAAGGAGATGATGATTTGGTATATATACGAAAACAACAAAAATAATATGGATCCACAGAATGCTGACGATTGGGGGGATGTGGAATTGTGGGGGGGGGAAAAAACCTCAATTAGCTCCATTTCTCGCAACACAGAAAATGGATCCTAAAAGGGCTCTTTTAATTAGCCAAGCATTTGTGTTATTTAACGCCTTAAGATAAGGATCCATTTTCCAAAGGGAGAAAAAAAGGCATATTGGATGTGACAATTTAATTGACTCTTCCTCTCTACGGGGACATGCTTTTCAAGCTGAAATGAAACAGTTGCAATGGGACTTGGTCATATGCCCATTATTCCAATGTGATAGGCCTATATGTATAATATGAAAAATGGACATAGAGACTATTTCCCTGTGGTTTTCACGCTGGAGCGATTACTCTTGTTACTGTGTTGGACTTAAAAGTCGGAGTTTAGAGAAATTTCAGAGCTAAAGATACGCTTGTAAACCTCTTTGTGTTCACTGGTTGAATCCAATGGGAATATAATATCCAACAAAAGGCATTTTCGAGTACATATACTAAAGACGAGGTGAACATTAACGAGACTTCTTTGGGATTCAAAGGTTTTAGTTCTTCTACAACAGAACAGATAAATGGAATTCATCTCGAAGAAATTCAATGCTTTCTGAAGAGCAAAAAAAATAAAATAAAAAAATAAAAAAAAACTGGCAAAAAAGAAGTTTTACAAATATACAGACGACTAGTTCAATATGTGGTTATTCAATAATAGAGCCACCCCTCGATGGAATTGCAAAAAAAAGTGAGGGAAGGGGTAAAAGCAATGAATGAAATTGAGCATATTTACTGAGAGACCAGATCGCCATTCGCTTGTATACATATTTTGATGTAATTTAATAACAGAAAGCTATATAAATCCTCAACAGGTCAATATTTGGAAGATACTTTTCAATAGAAAGTTTGCAAAATTTCGTCAAAATGATAAATTATAAGCCTATTTAAAAAGGATAAGCTCAGTGAAAAATGAAGAAAAATATACTACATTTTAATTGCCGAAAGAATAGAAATCAAAATTAATGTTTAAAAAATAAATAAATAATAATAATAATAACAATTTGTAAAAAATGCAGTTCTGACGTCACGTGACGTGTTACTTCATGGTATCAAAAATGCTGCCTACATGGCAAGCATATGTGTATTAGGGAAAATTCCTGACTTATTTTCCATGCTTACAATATGTGACATCAAAATGAAGTCCTGCTCTGGACTTTCCCTACAAAAATTTATATTTTTATGGTAGCTTGCATAAACACCTTAAAAAAGTCCACAAAATCAGGAAAGAGAACTTGAGTGTCTTCCATCAGAGGACATCAGAGAATGTTATATTAATGAATTTTTGTTAGCTAGACCCCCATGCCATTCTGAACTTTCTGCTTTACCCTTAAGGGGGCTGTCCACACTTAACAGCATGGGCCTATGGGTATTTCAATGTTAAATTCGTTTTCTTCAAACTGTTCTAACTCAAGAACAGGTAAAAGTTCAACGATGGGGTTTGATTT
>JAQIXP010003118.1:0-13647 GCA_034700285.1 Proteroiulus fuscus
CAGAAAAACTGCAGTTTAAGACTGCAGCTTTTCGAAAAAAAAACTGCAGTTTCATTGAAGTATTTTTTTCATTGGGCCTCTCTAGCCGTTATGTAATATGTGGCGACCCTTTTTTAGTTGCTTCGTATGCGACAAATAAGAACAATGTATTGACATGGACTAATGAAATACGTGTAACTCTTCCCAGACTATTTAATCTATGCTCTCTACTTATCAATAATGCAAAAACAACTCAAACTGTATAGCAACTTCATTTGCATCCCTGCAGCTATTAATTATGTATATACAGTAGGCTGCTTTCGATGGTGGGGGTCTCGCATAGACATATTTGTGTTGTGTATAGTTTGAGAATATTAATATTGACAGATTTTATTGATATTTTTCAGCAAACTAAAATGGAGCATCACTGGGTCCATAGAAAAAATCAAAAAGGGAAATGCAAAAGGTGTTACAAAGTAAGTGAACTTAGTTTCAAATTAACTTCTATTCATCTCTCGACTCTCGCTCGATATAGCCATACTGCAAATTTACTGGTACGTATGTTTGTATTGCGTACGAAGCCGAACATTTGCATTTGGCATATACAAATTATCTGGTGGATTATGCTTGACTAACGTTATGCGTGCTTGATTAACTATTTGGACATTGGGTGCAACATTTACTCTTTGAGTAAATTTATGCAGAATTAGCCGTATAGTAAATAGATGTGTTTACATACTTTAGTAAAATATTAGCTTGCTAGTCTATATTACTTGTTTGGGTATCTCTCAAACATTCATATGTGGAACTGGAGTTAAAGGGACTCAACGCACCTGCCAATTACATTTGGTTTGCTGAAATAAGCACGTGGGTTCAAGTTTGCTTTCCAAAATTCTTCTGGTGCACCTCCGGATTGCCAATGTTTTCCCCGAAGAAAATGACTGATGGGGAAGAGCAATGTCTTTTGTCCAATTAGTAGGCCCCATTCTGTTTCTAGAAGTAATTTTGGTAATACATAATAAGAACCAGCTCTACATGTTCCTAAAATTTGGGAAAATTCTGTTTACATATGCAAAAATTAGTTTTTACTTTGTGGTTTTTTTTAAAAATAATCCCATTTCCAGTTAGAAAGAGTTCCTCTTTCTATCGACAGTTTCTCGGCTCATATTTTTCATTGACAGATGGTTCCATGTAGGCCTATATATTTTTATTTTGCTCGCTGCAATTGCTTTCGATCTCTGTACGATCAGGTCTTGTTTTTATACGCGAATAAATTGCAATTGTGTAAAAAAGATCATCTCTTAAAAGGAGGCTTAAGACACATATCTGACCACTACGAATTTATCATGTTGTTGTGCAGTGTTACAAATGAATGGTTAAACGAGTGCATAAAAAACATTTTCTTTGTCCACATCATTTGTTAATGTCAATGAGAGCCTATCTCTGATATCCCAAACATTTCACTAAAATAACCTGAGGTTTCTCACTATTCCCATTTCCTACGCTTATTATCACTTTGATTAGTGCACTTCATCATGTACCTGATGTACGTAAGAGTGCAGCAGGCCATGAGCAGAATCTTTGGTCTTAAATTGATTTTCTTTTTTTGCTTCTCCGCTTATGTAATAACACTTAACAGCATTTGCAGGCTTCCAGCGCTAAGAAAGTCACTAATTTCTGACCCTTCATACACTGAAGCACTCTTCTTGTGCTGCTAGTTTCGATGAGCTGCAGTTTTAGCTTTTAATTAAATACTAAAGTGTGCTTTTTAGAAAAATAATCCTTTGCGGTTTACAATTACGTTTCCTCCTAAGTGGACTTTTATTAAATTATTTGGGAAAGTTTAATTTTCAAATGAAGTTTGAGCTACTCAGTACAAATTGAAAACGTCTCCTTCGTCGTGCATTTTTTCATGTTTTTTTTTATTCTTAATTTTCAAACCAGTTTTGTAAAATTATTGATTTGTTTCCAGCGGTTAATAGGAAACTCTATTACGTTTTGAGTTGTTTTTATTAAACATGATTGTGTAAAATAAGCTCGTAAATAGCTAGTTCTGATTTGCTAAATTGTTGTCAGTAGTTCATTAATTATATTTTAAAAAATTTTAAAAATATCAGATAATGGGGAGCAGTCATGACAATGGAGTGCTACTGGTTTTCAAGTATACATTCAATGAATACTTCACATATTTTAAGACAATAATACATGTGGCAATCTGAATTAAGTTTAATGTTTTGAATCTTTTTTTTATTTTCAGTCCTTCCAATCTAAACTGTCTTTTAGCAGTAGCAAAGTAAGCCATGTTAATGTTCTGCCATTATAAAATGAATTTTGAGTAGAAAGCTCGAATATTTTTGTTTTATTAATCTTGTTTCTTATGTGTTGTATTTTTAATTCAGGAAATTGTAGCTGTGATCTGTACTTGGTGTAAAACTGCTTACCACAATAAAGAGCCTTGTTTTACAAAAGAGTGCTATAAAGAAAACTGCTCGATGGGCATTCATGCCGATATAATCATTCCACCTTCGTGGATAATTAAACTACCACGGAAGGGTTCATTCAAATCTTCGATAAGAAAATCACCAAAGAAAAGATCAGCCTCGAAGAAAAAGCCCAAAAAAGAGGTAGGTTAATCAATTTGACTCAGAACCAACAATTGTTTACCCGAGAACATTTTCAAAGAATTGCCAAAATCCTTTGGTTGGGTCACTTATCTCAGAAATAAAACTGAATAGGCCTCCAATTCATAAGTGAATTTAAGACAACTTTATTCTTAAGCTCCTATCTAAGCTCCTATTTATATTTTTTTAATTTAAATATATTATGAGAAACTTTTTATTTGAATTTTGTAATTAAATACCGGTAGTTGTACCGAATATTTTGTTAGCTAAGCTCCTATTAATATATTTTAATTTAAATATATTATGAGAAAGTTTTTATTTTAATTTTGTAATTAAATAGTTGTACCGAATATTTTGTTAACTCTCTAATAGGCGTACCATAAGTTTATTCTGAAAATTTGTGAAAATTATTTGCTACCATTATTGTTAAAACATTTTTTTTCCCAGGACAATCAAAGAACATTTGTTATAAAGCCAATACCAGCTGCTGGTAATAAGCCTGTTGTTGTGTTCATTAATCCGAAAAGTGGAGGAAACCAGGGCGCAAAACTTATGCAGAAATTTCAGTGGCTTCTTAATCCGAGGCAGGTTTTTGATCTTTCACAAGGTGGACCTAATGCGGGGTAAGCCATGGTTTTGAACCTTACCATCATTCTCTTCATTTCTGTAGACCAAACTTTCACATATTAAAATACGATTTATCTTTTGTATTTTAAGTTTGGAGTTGTACAAAAAGGTCCCAAATTTAAGGATCTTGGCTTGTGGCGGTGACGGAACGGCTGGTTGGGTGCTATCAGTGCTGGACACTATTGGCATTAATCCTGCTCCACCGGTAGCTGTGCTACCGTTGGGAACGGGCAACGATTTGGCCAGGGCCCTTGGATGGGGTGGGGTAAGATATCGATTTTAAATATCTTCACAGATTCTCAATTTTGGTACATGTTTACTTTATACCTTATTGTAAAGGAGCATTGGTAAATTATGGATTATAGACATTTAGTTACTTTTATTTACAATATATATATTATGGAAATATGTTTCCTTGGATTATCGGAAAGTTTTCATGTTTAGGCTACTCGTGTTTTAGGACAACACAGATAAACTCATATTTTTAAAAACATATATAATGATATAAAAACGAAGACTAGGACATTTACCCAAGACGAAACTCAAATGAATGCAGGCTTTATGCGATTCTAATGTGAATCTTGTGAGTCATAAATGAAACTTAGGAGTGAATTTCAATTTGCTGACTCCCAAGTGCCTCTTATTGGGTTTTATGGATTCCTGAGTCCCATTTTCATTTTGAAAGGGTTTCCTACTTTGTGGAATCAATTCAAGGAAAATCTAAGATAGATAGGCCTACTAATTTCCGTAATGCTGCTTTTATGAGATTGTTTTATTCCTCGATCGGATAGAAATCAATTTAAATTATATTGGTTCTTGAAAGCTAAATGTCTGTGAGCTTTTGAATGTTGTATTATATATCAAGTGCTTGTTGTTGTTTATGTCTAAAGGGATACACGGATGAACCGATATCCAAAATCCTGACCAATGTGGCTGAAGGAGAGATAACTCAGTTGGACAGGTAACAAAATGGAAACATAGAATTCTTTAATATGGTGATTTAATCCGAATTGAAGGCCTAAATGCATTTTAGGTGGGACTTGAAAGTTGAGCAACATCCATATCCAGATCCCACGAATCACGAAGAAGGAAAATCCAAACTTCCTTTAGACGTTGTAAATAATTATTTTAGTTTAGGTGCTGATGCATATATTGCGCTGGAATTTCACGAAGCACGAGGTGATTGTACCGAATATTTGAAGTTGAATTTAAAAAAAAAAATTACGCGTGAGCCTCAAGGTCGAATTAGTCTTTTTTTCAAATTTCAGAAGCACATCCTGAAAAGTTTAATAGCCGGTTGAAAAATAAGATGTTTTACGGCCAGGTTAGAAACAAGTATTATTCTCATAGCGGTTAATTAGCTTTTCGTAAGCTAAGTGGGTGCCTGTCCTGACTACATTTTAAAATATATTTCTAGGCTGGTGGCAAGGACCTTTTACAAAGAAAATGGAAAGACTTATCCGGCTATGTCACATTAGAATGTGATGGGAAAGACTTAACTCCAAAACTCAAAGAGTTGAAAGTTCACGCCATTCTCTTCCTGAATATTCCTAGGTATAGATTTGGTTGTATATGTATAAAATTATTCTCCACCTCATGGAATATGTTAGGGGTTTTCACAATTGCTTACATAATTTGGACATAGTTATGGTGGAGGAACGCGTCCATGGAATTCTCAATGCTCTGGTTTCGATCCTCAAAGGACCCACGATGGATTAATAGAAGTAATAGGACTAACCACATATCAGCTGGTATGGGATTTATTCATACTGGGTTGTAAGTAGACTGCGGGCAGTCTTGTAAAATTAAATAAATTAAAATGATCTTGCAGGCCATTTTACAAGCTGGAGGTCATGGGACGTGTTTAGCGCAATGTCGGCATGCCAAATTGGCCACAACTCGAACGATTCCTATGCAAGTTGATGGGGAGCCATGCAAGTTGGCTCCTTCAGTGATCGAACTTCAACTACGCAACAAAGTCAACATGGTAGCAAAATCTAAGGTAAGCCCATATTTATCGTTTGAATATAACATTTGTTGTCATTGTAGAAGACGTAAAAAGTCTGTGGATCTTTTTTTCTTTTATTTTAATTTCATATTTCCATTATAATTATATATAATTGATCTAGTTATTGGTAGAAATTTAATTGTTATTCAATATTTTCTGATCCTCTTTGTTGTAAACTTATTGCAGAGGCATGGCGGATATAATAACCCGTAAGTATGCGTTATTGTAATAACAAATTTGTTAATCATTGCCTCTTTTATCATTTTTTTCCATTTTTTTTAAAAAATATTTACTAACGCTTGTACTTTGAATTTCATTGCTCGCACATCGTAGAATAGAAATATTCCTTAATTCGAGAGATATGTGCAGTTCATAAGTTGTGCATTGTTCTTACGTGTGGATGGGTGTAATGATTGAAAATGAATATTTGTTATAAAACATGGGTGGGTTAATGTGTAAAGTTACTTTATAACTTTACTGACAACAATACACTTTGTAATATTTAAATAATTTTGTAATAGTTATCCAAATTTTGTTACAAGTAATCGGAGTGGGATAGCTTTTTGCCAAAATCGTCGTACATTTTTGCCTACATTTGTAGTGCATAATTTGGCCTTGCTAGTAAATGCTAATAATAGCAAAAAGAAATTCCACCGTGAACTGCAAAATACTGCAGTTATTCTGATGTAAAAGTGCAGTAAATCTCTCGCATTATGGAGCAAAAGCTGCTGAAAAACTGTAGTTTACAAAACGTTGGGAAATTTTTGAAAAATTGCAATTTATCTTGTGTGAAACGCTATTTTAACAGCCAAAATTAACTGGGTAAAATCTGCAGTTTGACATAAAAAAAAAACTTTCATTTTCTCACAGTTTTTCTGACATGTTACTACAGAATTTGTTTCATCATATAGTATTACATTGGAAAACTTGCAGTTTTTTACAGTTTATGGATAAACTTTTTTGCTGGGATATTTTGATGCGCTGTTTTAGTCAATATTTGTAATACATGTACTACCATAAATATTATCGTATTTTTATATTTTTGCATGTTTTCTTGCACTTGTTTGCGCCTGCACTTAGGTGAATGTCTTGCAATGTTCTCTAGATTTAGATGCATACAATACTGCTTAATGCTTCATGCAACCAGCGAATTATTTACTGCTATTCTTAGTTCATTCAAAATCAACTTTATTAATCGTTTTCCTTCCTACTATTTTAGATCGGCCTCAATTGAAAAGCTGAAATTTGACGTCGTTCGAATCAGTATGGGAGATTATCTAAATTATCATTACAACAAAGAAAAGCTGCACGAATGCTGTAAGTCAAAGTGTTGTATAATTTACTTGATTGACCACATACATTTTTGCCCGGTTACTATTTTTTAACCAAATTATCTTTTTTGATCTCAGCTAAACATGTTTGCTACATTACTGTCCGGCAAGATGTTGATCTCGAGCACGTCCGTAAAATTATAAATATGAAGATTGAGGTGCGTATAAGCTGTATATCTTATTAAAGTAAATTTATAGTTTCTGAATATAATCTTCTTTTCAGGCGTCATCCAGTTCTGCTGATTTAGGGAATGAAAGCGAACTCTGTAGGCCAAGTTCAGAATGGTGTTTTCTGGATTGTGAGTGTTCAATTGGATAAATAAACTATTATTGACTGAAAGACTTATTAATGTCTTTTATATTTTCTTTGTTGTAGCTATAACGGCCGATCGTTGTTTTAGAATCGATAAAGCGCAAGAGAATTTACATTATGTTACCGATATATCAGCGGACGAATTATTCATTCTGGAACCAGAAATTGCAGCTGGAAGCAATACAAATTCTCCTGAAAGCCAGGATACCGAATCTCTAAATAAGGAACGAGAGACTGTGACCTTGTCCGTTGATGTTCAGTCGGAAAATGGTACCGGGGATGCCTTCGGTAAAAATACTGAACTGGCTAGACAGAAAGCTGTGCCAAAAAGAAACGGTGAAAATAAGAAAGCAGTGCAAAGTCCACAGTCCTTTCCCGATTCCCAAAAAGTGTTCAGACCGAAGACACCTGTATATCGAACTAGAATGCTGAAATCGTTACATGATGCCAGGTGAGTTGATATTTTATTATTTTAAAATAAATGTAAGCATTAAGCTTTTGAAGTATTATGTTCTTTGTAAAAGGTAGTAGAACTCTTGGCGAAGGCGATTAAATATATATAGGAATTAAAAATGTGTATTTTGCAGGGTTGCCACTGAACTACAAAGTCAGGCAAGACAAAAAAATGTAGAGTTAATTATAGTACACAATTCTTTAAAAAATACAATAATTTAATCTTGCAAGTTCTTCTTAGTCTTAAATTTTAAAATGTATGTCATCTGTTAGGTTCATTAAACTCATAAGTACTGAAATTTAGAATTTTTTTTTAAATTTTAATTTTGTAGTCAGGAAAACACAATGAAAATTCTTTCAAAAGGCAGACAGAAAAGAAAAAAAGTTCTATACTGAAACCGAGCAAAATAATGGCATAAATATCCTAGTACTGGCCATCACAAGTCAGTGGATATTTACGCCGTTCTTTTGCTCGGTTTCAGTATAGTAAGAAGTTTAGTATGCAAATTTGTTGACGTGAACAAACTAGGCCAGCCTAATGGTTTTCATGATTTAGTGGCAACCCTGCTATTATAGAAATTAGGTACTATAATGCCATAAATGAGGAAAATTGCAAATTATTTGGCTCTTCATGCAGTTTATATACATTCTCAGCTTGCAATGTGGCGTACTTATGTATCAAAAAATAATTCACTATCAGATTAATTAATATTTTGTAAATTTATTTATTTTTAGCATTGGTAAAAATATATTGGTAGCATATTTTAGTATGATAACTGTTTACATTAACAGCAAAGTGCCTAAAAGCTTTGTTTCAATATAATAAGATATTTGAATTCTAACTTATAGTAGGCCTAAATTTGGAAATAAATTGATAAAGCTTGTAATGTTTTGATTACATTTATTACATACATACATTTAAGACTTTTCATTTTGAGCAATGTGAATATTGCTTTTAATTTTGTCCCTTCATTCAGTGTCCACGTTAAAGAGTTAGGACCAGAAATATACGACCCCAGGTAAGACAGGGCAAAATCCTTTCCGACGATTTTATCGATATCAAATAATGTCGTACCAGTTTTTCTATGTTATGAATGCATGCCAATTTTTGGATTCGCGTGTTTTGAACCCTGCAGTTATGTAATATTCTTTATTTTGAACATAATACTGCTTTGTATTTTTATTGTGTTTTTATGAAACTGATTTATATCTGAGGGTGTCAGCTTTATTTACTGTATTTCTGCATCTTTTTAATCACTTGGCACATTTAGTTTTTTATCTTTGCAAAAATGCTTTCTGGCTACAGGCACCTATGTATTCATATTCCATCTTTAATGTTGTGTAAATTAAAATATTTGAATTAATTGTTAGGCCGACCTATGTACATAAATTTAAAGTATGCCCGGCAGCAGGTACAAAAAAGTTTAGCTAGTAGTAAGATTCCTCTCCATTCCACGAAAATTGTCCTTGTTTCCCCTCTCTTGCAACCCCCAAAAGATCTTCGATATAAGCTTTACATTCTTGTACATCAAAACTTTTAAGCATATACCCCCTAACTATAGCTATGAAAACTAAGGGCTTTGCAATTTTGTTTTGACTTGGAATTATGTAAATAATTATTGGTCACGTACTATTTTTGTCAATGGTACACAGTTGCAATGAAAAGCCACACCCCGTACTATGTGATTAAAGAAAACTAATATTAATTTGAACAACAAAGCTTAAGGAAATTCAAATAGCATGCTGATTCAGCAAGTTTTGAGCCTAAGATGAAAACCAATCCTGATGTAATGTAATATAGTATTAGCGAGGGGGAACAAATGCAAGGTGATAGGGAGGGGACTACAAGGGCCTTGTTGGCAACATCCATCTTCAAGAGGCATTGATCATCAATCGTATGAATCTGCTCAGGGCCTCACAGCATAGGCCTACCTGTGCGACCCTGATTGATAGTGCTGTTAGATAACATATTCATGATCAAAAGTTATTTGAAAATAGTTATAATAATATCCGTATTTTGCATGAACAATATTCATTTGCACTTTACTATTTTATAACATTTCTTTCTGTTGTCTTAATTATCAGTGACAGACCCGTCTATTGTATAAAACATTCTGGCTAGCAATGCATTGTACATTCTGTCACAGCCTTTCCTCAAGCACTTCTATAATTTGTATCTTGAGCCAAAAATATATATCACATATTCTAAACAACTCGTAATTAACTCAATTGACTTATATTTGATGTAGATTGTTACTCTCTTATTGCATTATTTTAATATTTGTTGTTTCCTGTCTTGCTTTTGATCTAATGTCACAGCTTTATGTTTAGTTTTAGTATCTTTTTTAATAAAATATGTTTTGTTTTGCAGCCATCTTTTGGAGAAAAACTCTGAAGGTAAACGAGACTTTTATAATATAGTTTCGTGATTTCTAACATTGTGCAATTCTATGAATTATTTTTATCTAATTGCGACAAAAATGTTTTTAATTTTCTTTTAGAAATAATACAAGCAGCAAAATTAGGAGATCTCGATATGGTAATTTTTATAAGTCATTTTTTTTACAAGGAGGTGGGGTTTCTCCAAAGAGAATAATTACGTTGAGCCATTTGATAAATGCAGGAATGTGTGAATCATTTTTTTAATGAACTTCAATTTGAATTATATCAATTTGTATTCAGCTGAAGGACTGTCATAATAAAGGCTTCAGCCTTCTTTCGATTGATCAGCATGGTATGACGGCACTACATCATGCTGCTCAGTACGGTCACAAAGAAGTTGTTAACTACCTCATTGCAAGCGGTAAGTTGCATTATCTCATGACAAATATTTGCCATAATGAAAATAACCAAACGTTTTCATTTTAAACAGCAACGACTTCTATTCTAAATATGAAGGATAATGAAACGTAAGCATTTATCTAATCTTAATTTGTTTTCAAACTGGAAAGTACAATTAACTATAATCATTTCACGCAGAGGTCAGACAGCTCTCCATAAAGCTGCTAGTTACAAGCGCCGGACAATCTGTTGTTTGTTGGTGGCCGCAGGTGCTTCCTTAACAATAACTGATTATCAGGTATGTAATTAATGAAATTAAATGCTATTTGAGATGATGTTTTCGTTCATGTTGCGAAATTATCTTTTCGTTTGTTAAGGGTATGACGCCCAAAGAATATGCAATGAGAGCCCAAGATGAGGATTTAGCAGATTATTTATCAAGTATGTGTGTTTATCATCTCTGCTCTGTTTAAACTATATTAACATTATTTGATGACAACATGCAGTCGTATTTCACCATTCAGCCTAATAATCTCGAAATTGTAAATACTATATGGAACTTTCCAAAATGTGTCTTGACAACCAGAATATAAATGTGAAATTGAAAGAAAATTATGATTCAAAAGTGAAGTTTAAAAATAATAAGAGCAGACATGTGGCTTTTAATTTTTAAAGCACAATTTCATACTCGCAATATCAGCATGTCAATCATTTAGCATAGTCTGGCGGCTGAGATGAAGTTTTGGTATCCTATCTGATATCCTATCTTATAAAAACCAAAGTAAAGTAAAACATTAAGCTGGATTATTTGAATAATCTAGATAGATTTATTTGATCCTGAATACAGAGATTTTTTGATACGGTAAGCGGAATTTTCTTGAAATTGTGATTTCAGAAATTATGATATTAGCAAAATTACCATTTTTGGAATTATGATTTTGAGAACAAAATCCAAACTAAATGTAATTGTGATTTATGAAGTTGTAATATTGCTAAAATAATAATTTCCTAATTCGGTTTAAACTATGAAGTAATACTATTCAAAACATCGATTCTGAATTGAACAGACATCGCGATTTCGAAAATCAAGCTCAATGAAAAAAAATTGCAGTTTTTTTCAAAAAAAAAACTGCAGTCTTAAACTGCAGAAAAACTATAGTTTTTCTGGAAGTTTATGAAACAAAAACCTACATAATTTTTGCAGTTTTTCTGTAAAAAAAACTTGCAAGTTTTTTTTTCTGCAGCTTTTCTACAGTTTTTCACATTCTAGTGATCAGAAAAACTGCAGAAAAAAAACTTGCACGTTTTTTACAAAAAAAACTGCAAAAATTATGTAAGTTTTTGTTTCATAAACTTCCAGAAAAAACTACAGTATTTTTTTTTCATTGGGAGAATTTTGGTCCAATAAACTATATTTGAAATTAATAAAGATACTTTATGTTCAAATAATCTAGATTATTTTTAAAGGTGCTGAAATCCAACTTCGTTTATTTTTTATTTATTTATTTTTTTGTTTGAGATAATTTGAGAAGTGCATTTTTTACATTTTGCAGCAGCATTTTTGATACTGTGCATTAAAAAAAAGTAATTAAAATTACAGGTCAGGAGCTGCACATGGTAATTGCGAAAAATCAAGAAACTACAGTGTGAATGTTGTGCACTGGTGCAGTTTTGTGAATCCAATTACGCTTTTGAAACCGTTGCGAAGCCTCAGCAGTCTCTGCAGGACCGCTGAAGGAATCTTCATTCCACAGGTAAAATCCTCGAAGGTAAAGTGGCATCCACAAGGGAGTATAACTATACAAATAATATATGAAACACATCTTCATGCAGTGTTTCTTGTATACATCTGCAATTTACAGTGCAGAACTCCTTCAAAGGTGTCATTATTGCATACATTCATCTAAAAAAAATAGCAAATGACAAAATTCTAGCGAATTTATTGTTGGACGTATGCCTACCTATTTTACCGATTTTATCATTTTTACTTTTTAAAATTTCTTTTCCCCAATTTCAACTTTTCCTATACAAATGTTGCTTATAGAATAAATATATATTTACACGATAAAAAATGTCACAAAAATGATGTGATCGCCATTGGCGATGCTTCGTGAAAAAATATTAAAAAGGCACTATTTTAATATTTCTATATGCCGTTAACTCTTACTAGTAGCATAAGTACAATGAATATTTTTAACTAATGTTTTGAGCATTTTAATGCACTTTTAAGTCTCATGGAAAACTTGTAAATTAGTTACTTATCTAAATTTTAATTGCACGCAGTTCTGCCCCCTTTATAAAGTCTTAGTCCATTGTGAAATAACTTTATAAATAATTACACCTTTTATAGACTTTTAATAAGCACGACGGAAGGTCAGCTCTTTAAGTCTCAATCATACGATCAGCTTTGACAATTACAAGGATATATTTAATGGAGAAATTTGAACAAACTATAAATTATTTTATTAAAAGGAAATGAAATGTGAAATCAAACTCAACCCGGTGATTGTACAACATAACAGGTAATTTTCAAAATTCAGTATTATCCAGGATATAAGGGGTTTTTTAAATCTTAGACATTTTTAAGTTGAAAAATGTAGCATATATGTTACCTGTAGGACATTTTTTAGACTGGAATGACGTTAGAAAATTTCTTCTAATTCTTGGAATTACCTATACTGACTGTAGGGGTACTGATTTAACTTGAATTGATGTCACGCAGTGTGTTTTATCCAAATAATGCTTAATAAGTTAAGTCTTATTTTGGATTGTACTGTACTGATTATGTCTGACTGTCCCGTAATTTCATTCCTTGGGAAAAATGCAATTTTAGCGGGGTGCAACAGTTAAGTTTGAAAATGATCAACTTCATTGATAAACATTTTTATGCAAGAATTCTTTGATTGCATGTATTTTAACGTTTTAATGAATCATATGATTGAGCCTTAAAATTTGTATTTGCACTCAGCAATAAGCAGATTATTTGAATTGCATTCCATGTACGTTAATTTACTGTTTAAAATTTGTCTTCTTCTTTATTTATTAATGCTACACTTTTTTCCGTTAATGGATTACTCCTATTGTCGAATAGATTTTTATCCCCTTTAACTGGAACATTGGTCACAATTTTAATTGCCTACCTATAACCCTTTCTTACTCCATTATTCCACATTTTTAAATTATTCTATTGTTAATTTATTGTTCATACATTTCCTTGACGTTTAAAGGTAACCCTCCCTCTTCGGTTACCGTTTTTGCATAATTCTAGTTCTTTATAAATATAGTCCATGTTCCTTAAAAGAGATTTCTTTCCCAATACTTTCTTTGTGCTGTGCACAAAATATGTATTTGCTTATTTGCCAATGATGCGAGAAGAGCATTCAATACGGATGCTACCTACCTAGCTTCTGTAGATTTTTGCTCATAGTAATTACATTTTAGCATAAGGGGCTGTACTTTTAGTACGTAACGCCTGGAAGGGGGGAGGGGTGTATGTTGACACCGTTACAAAATATTACATGGGGGGGGGGGGGG
>JAQIXP010003119.1:0-13647 GCA_034700285.1 Proteroiulus fuscus
AAAAAAAAGGCTGCATTATGTCCCATATTTTCTAGACTAAAAAACGTTGTAATCTTTGAGAATAATATTTGTCACCCATTCACACGAAGAAGAAAAAAATATTGCCACATGGCTATGTATGACTTGGAAACCTCGCCTTGCCCTTCACCTTGTCACCAATTCATGACAATTTGAGGAAGGAAGTAAGATGAGGAGGACGAATGGTACCAACAAGTAAACTGTGAACATATGTGAATAACGAAGGACAAGGATATATAAATACGAAAATTAAACATGTGGATTTCGCATCGCGCCTTATCGGGTTAACATGCAAACTCACGTCAGTTAAAAGCTGCACTGTACTGAAGAAATTTCCGTTCCAAAATGGGACTAGCTGCAAGTTCCATTTACATATTCAGCCCATTTCAGAACAATAGTTCCTTAATGACAGTGCAGCTCACCAGATATTTGTAAACATTAGCATAATGTTATTTTTAACCACGAAAAAATGAAACTTTTCATTTACCGCGGTATCTCGAAATCAAATGCAATTAATGTCAAATTTACGAAATCTCCCACAGCAAGGTGCGTTCTCCCGAAAGTTTGGTTCCAAAATGGGGATCAATTTCCGTGCCCAAGTTTTACATAACAACTGTGATTTTTAATTAATGGTAATTTCAATACTATTATTATTATTTTATGCCAAAGTTTTGTTCTCATGACTAGCATTTAAAAAGCACGCGACTTTGCTTTTAAATACTTTTAACGAAAGTGTAGAAAGATTTTTTCAGTACCTTCAGAGTAGCACTGTTCTTTGTCACTTTCTTAGGCGCGTTACTACGTAATGGAGCTTTACCCAAATAGGGATTTCTCATTAAAATCTTCTCATTTAAATCCTTGCCATAACAGTTTGCTTACATCCGCATCATAGTTTTGCATTCAATTAGGCAGATAAATAAATTGTGCTAAAATTACCTCAAAATTTTGATGTTCATATCACAAATGACGAGAAGAATTTCTTCTGTATTTTGAGAATATGCTGTAATCTCTCATTGGTCAACATGAAAGCTCTCGAGAAATATAGTATTTTAGATAAAAATCTAGAAAAGTGGGGCTGTTACCTGATGGTAGAGGTAGGACTTGGAGTGAAAGTGTATGTCGTAAAACTGCAAATTTTCGTAGAAAGGATCGTAACGCAGATCCAAGAACGACCTTCCCGGTACGACCTGCAAGTCCAGCTGCCGCACGCAGGATTCCCACTCGGGACGATCGGTCGGCCTTTTCATGAAATTGACAAAGTTGTGAGTGCCACGGAACAGTTGCAGGGCGGCACGAAAGGCTTCGAAGTTAAATTCCGTACTATAATATTTGCAAAATAAAAATGAAGCAGATTAGAAAGTGACGAATGGGATATTTTGAAATGTTTATTATTGCGAACCTGGAAACGACGTGGCACCGTCGCTGTTCGACGAGAGGTAAAATACTGTTATAATTATATCTGCCACAATACGAAATGTCCGCCCTTTCGTCGGCCACGGCCAATCGGTACATGTAAGACCGCTTGACCGCGCGGAAGCGGCTGTGAAAGTCGTCGGGCACGATGAGCGTTTTCAAAATGCTGAAATGCAAATGGGCATTTAGGCCGATTAGAGAAGACGAGATTTTGTTTTACGTGAAATATACTTTTATTTTATTTAGCATTTAATATCTCACCAAACTTCTGGTATCGGTTTCGATTCTCGTATGGCAGCATTCATCCGTTTGGTGATGGCTTGCGGTGTCAACGGATATTTCTGATTCATGTCTGGCGGTACGTCCACGTCAAAGTGACCAGTGTTGATGAATGCATGCACCTTGGCATCGGTACGACTGGCGAGTGTGATGGAAAGTGTGGTCGGCAATTCCCACACCAATGTTAGGACATGCTGAAATAAATTGAACTGTTTGATTGGCACGGAGGTAATGTCCTTCCAAAAAAAAATTAAAAAAGAGAGCCCATAGTCTGGATTGGGCCTATCGAGAAAATATCCGATAAAATCTGTGGAGTAGCTATATGGAAAGTGGATTAAATCTTTTGGTTCAATATTCCCTGACACTATTGGTATGTATTGCATCACCAATTTACAACAAGTCGAGTTGCATAAACAAAGATTCACACCTTGACCAAACCGGAAAGGAGAGCTTTTAGTGGTACAGCCTCAGCATTTTCCTGGAAGTAAATGCCAGCCTTGGGAAGAGAACTAGGTCTCCCGAGTGCCAGGTGGGAGCATAACCACTCGGTCAACCCAGCCCAGTAACCGGGAAGAGGGACACACAGGCTACCCCACCCCCCACAAATTTTTACTTAGAGGTAAAGCAATAGCGGCGCTATCCAAGATGATAGACCCCCACAGAACTGTTTGACAGCGATACATTTCGACTTGAGCATTATAGTGGCTTTAATGTCCAGGAATCGTCTGAAAAGTAAGGCTGTTAGGTTTTTAAGGGGCGGATACAGAATGGGGGCAATTGTACCCCCTTACTCCCTTAGCCAGCAAAAAATTACCACCCAGTAGCCAGAAAAAATGCCCTCCCCAAACTTGTAACATGCAATATTGTATCCCCTTCCCTTAGCAAAATCCTGTATCCACCCCTGGTTAGTTTTTGCGCATATGAACCATTGTATGCCGTGGGGTCTCTCGCGTTGTATAGTACCTCAATAGCCTGCTTCTTGATCTAATCCCTACAAGCTATGGAAAATATAAAAATTCATACGGTCTAAGACATAAGTCTGAATAAGGACATAGGTGCATTTAGGGGTAGGGGGCCCTGGGGGCCCGGACCCCTCCCCCTTGAGATCTGAAAATACAAGGTAATACTCCCCCAGGCTTTTTCCCTGAGAAAAATTTCCTATGGCTCCCCCCCCCTCTCTATTCCTTCCTACAAGCTTGTCTAAATGCGCCTAAGAAGGACACATTAGGTAATTCGAGCTGGGGGTCCGGGAACTGTAGATAACAAACTTTCCGGGGAACTTGTTTGTCAAAACTATAATTAAAACTGCCTGATGGTTGCTCACAATTGCTTATATTTTCAATGCACATGCCCATTACAGACAACCAAACGCAAGAGTCACGAGCTTATAACAAAAGTGCATGTTGGATCATTTTTTGAGCATTCGATTTACCTCTAATAAACCTTGAATTGTTTGCGTGTCCACTTCATTTCTTGCCTTTGCTATCCATTGTCTTTGGGAACCGCGAAATTGTGTCCCAATGTAAGAAAAAAACAACAAATAACGCGTCATTTCATAAACAAAAACAATAACATCACGAGAACGTGTGCGCGCGCGATCATTCGAGTTTGCGCGGTTCCCCATCTCATCGCTAGGGAGCGGGTCAATGCATGTGTTGATTACGTTTGCAACAAAATGGAGCCAATCGTTCGGACGTTCGATTCGTTCACTTGACCATTTCGTCTGGATTTCGTAATTTTCTATTGTCTTTCGTGCACTGTAAGTGACCTTTGCCCCTCGGGGGTTCATTATTTGTCCTTGCATTTGCATATCTCATGCGAATCAAGCCGACGTGAAAGCATAATACGGTCCAAAGGGCGAACCACTTGAACAGGGGAGCACGTGATCTCATTAAAAAAGGCCACTGACGTTTGTTTACCTTGGCAGTTGGCACTGCTAAAAAAAAATTTATTTGAAAAAATAAATTAAAAAATAAATAACACATTAAATAATAAATTACAAATTTATATTCAGACTTTTGCTAATAAAATGGCACTCTGTGGTCTTGTCGATTTTTTTTTAACCATGGAGATTTTCTAAACAAATTTTCTTACATTAGTATATATTGACCCAATAATTGCTACATTAAAACAAAATCAAATCTTTTAAAATATGATTTATTTATTTGTAAATACAGGAAGTAGTCCAGCCATACTTAAAAATATTTGAATCTATTAAAGTATATATTTAGCTAGGGAATAAAAGTTCTTGAATTTTATTTTGAATCATAAGGGTAGTATCTATCTCTCTCTCTATATATATATGTGATTATTTAAGAAATAAAAACTTTTTATCAAAAAATAGCTGCAGTTCATTTATAACGATTTCATAAATTAGACCTTGGTTCAGTCCTACCTTAATTAATTTTAAACTTGAGGTTAGATAATATAGTTTTTACAGCTAGTGGAGAGATTCAGTTGAGATTTAAATTAAGTCCGTACATAGTATTTTAAACCTATGCTTAATTAGTTCGAACCTCCAAACTAGAAATCTGAGGCGAAAACGGACTAGAAAAGTGCTACCCGTAAACCTCAACTTTGTCCATGGTTGTTGTCTCAGTTTTTTTAATAATCCTCAACTTAAACCAAGGTTTAAATTTAAACCCTCTTGGATTTTTCCACTGTTTAAAGTGCCAGAATAGCCAATAAAAAATACTTTTTAATATAGGCACAAATGAAAGCTCTACTGAATCCGATTCTAAACTTTTTTTCTACAGCAGTGCTGCCGGTGTTTAAAAAAATGGCCTTTCGGGATTTGGTGGATGGGGAATGCGGGGGTGCTAACCCTTTGATGAAAGTTACGTCTCATTTCACGCAGGATAGGGCATTTCATCAAGTAAGCGAACAAAATCTTTCGTAAACATTGACATTATTTTTTTAAACGTATGAGCTCAAGAAATGCAGCAAACAATATTTATTGTAAAATATTATAGGAGAGGCTAGTGCGAGGCACTTTGGGACACGATGCTGCATTGGTATATTATATTTTGATGCTGCTACAATTTACACATTTGATCGAGTCTTAATTAGTAATATTTCATTACTTCTTAATTCTAGCAAGATTCTAAGCCATTTGCCGAGGCCAATTCCGACGACGTAAGTACCTACGTGAATTTTCAGCCAGCGTATTCTCAACTGATGAGAGTATGGTTTTGAAACCTAAATCTCTAAACCTACTTTTTTAATTTAAAGCTGGTGCAAGAATTTTTGTCTCAGCAATATGCCACTTCCCGCGGGATGCCACAAACCTTCGAGATGGGAACCCTGCTGCGGGAAATGCAGGAAATTGAAAAGATGTATCAGCCTCCAATTCCTGGTCGGTGGTTAAAACATTTACATATCTACTATATATTTCTACCAGTTTTACGATGGACGAACCTTGCAGGTCCTGCCATCGCCGACCTGGCCACTGGCGAAAACTGGGCTGCCGAGTACCTGGCCACTGAAACGATACCCGATGACGATCCAAGCTCGAGCTGGAGTCGGGAATTCGCCGACCAGAATTCAAGGACGCTGGCCAGTCCTTCCACCCTCAACGAGATCAAATGGGCCGAGGAATATTTGGACGGAAAAATAGACCCGATGTAAGGATTCTACTAACTGAAGCCCTCGAAGTCTAGATCACAATAGAAAATATGGTATTAATTATTTGCGCAGAGATCCGGTGATCAACGTCGGAGACGATCTGGAAGCTGATAAATGGGCGACCGAGTTCGACAGTAGGAGCGAAATTTCCAAAGTTGCCAACGAGTTTTCGGCCAGTGTCAAGGATCCCAAAATTACGAGTACGGAGGTCAGCGTTTGGACATTAGCCAACCATGTTTGTTTTTACATTTTTCCAATTTCTCAAGAAACTTTTCTCTCGACGCCTTTCCAGTTTATGAAATTTATCAAAAGGCTCGGCGAAGGCGATCTGGCCCAGAACTCCGACAATTGGGCAGACGATTTTGTTGCGAAGAACAAGAGTAAATTCCAGGTGACTTTTTATTTTGTTTCTTTGAAAACTGGAAGAGTTAGTTGTATCACAGCCTACTAAGATTTTTTTTTATTTTATAAATATTGTATTATGCATACAATAAAAAAAAATCTTAGTAGGCTGTGGTTGTATATTAGATGAATTCAATTTTGCTTTCAGGAGGATGTTGCGGGTGATGAATGGGTGTCCGAGTTCAAAGGGCAGGAAACCGGAGACTTTTGGGACAAGCTCAGTAACGAATGGGAACAAATGCTAAAGTAAAAAAAAAATTAGCTCGGGGATTTCTCAAACTCTCCAAACTCAATTACAAAACGCGATTTATTTTCTGGAATCATAGGGACGATTCTTCCGGGGCACATCCGTGGCTGTCGGAATTTGATTCCGTTGCCGATCCTTTTAAGGTACACGCAGTATTAAAATGGTGGTTATCATTTTAACCAATACCGTAATTCTTATTGAAAAGTTTGCTTTCATATAGCAAACAAATTATGGACATGTTTTCTAAAAATATAAGAACCTGTATTAAATTAATCTTAAAATATAGTAATATAACAGGAATTTATTCTCCAAATAATCTAATAAGGCATAGGTTCAGCTTTCTAAAATAGCAAAATTTACCCCAAATTAGATTTTTGATGATTTAAAACCTTCTGAAATTCATAGAATTAAGGAATAAATCGAATGAAAATTTATAAATGGGCAAAATATAGGACAAATATAGACAATGTTGGGCATTATTGATGTCATATTAATTTGAGGCAATATTTACAAGGAGTACAAAGTTTCTGAAGAGAACCCACTCATCGATCATCCCAATCCGTTCCAAGAGGGGCTAGAGAAGTTAAAAGACGGGGATGTACCCAGCGCGGTCCTCCTTTTCGAAGCCGCCATCCAAAAGGATTCCAGCCATGCCGAAGCGTGGCAATACTTGGGAACTAGTCAAGCGGAGAACGAAAATGACACAATGGCCATTGCGGCTCTACGCAAGTGAGTTTTGATTTTATGCACGGTTTTTTAGTTTAATCGTTGCCAGGGGTATAAGGATTCATCCATCGGCTACCCATTATGACGAACGGCTAATTAATATTGCCAATTTCAGGTGTTTGGAATTGCAGCCAGAAAATCTGACTGCCTTAATGGCGCTAGCCGTCAGTTACACAAATGAGTCATTCCAAGGGCAAGCATGCAGCGCCCTTCAAAGTTGGCTAAAAGCCAATCCACAGTACTCTCACTTGGTCTCGGAGGTAACTGGAGAACCGCCCAAAGCGGGCGTCATGTCCATTATGAACAGGTAAGACTTAGCATGACCGGTGAAACAGTTCTTACCGAATTGTTGTGGGCTATGAACCCTAAGGAAATTATCAGGGAGTATATATTCAAAATTCTTTAAAACACGAGCTAATTGGAGGCCAAAAATTGAATATTGGAGACTTGTTTAAGTCTATGCTGTGGAGTCAATTGCCGCTGCTAACTAATAAAACTATCCTCAGCTCTCTTCACCGTGAGATCTGCGAGCAGTACATGGCAGCAGCACGGATCTCACCTTCTCAAGTGGATCCCGACGTCCAGTGCGGGCTCGGAGTTCTCTTCAATCTTTCCGGAGATTATGACAAGGCGGTCGATTGCTTTAATGCGGCGCTGCAAGCTAGACCAGAGGTATTTTCAATTTACTGTTTATCAGGTCCACCAGTGGTCAGTATTAAATACAAAATATGATTCTCGCCAAGGACTCGCTTTTGTGGAACAAACTGGGAGCAACTCTGGCCAACGGGAAACGTTCGGAAGAAGCCATTCAGGCCTATCATCGTGCCCTGGACATCTCTCCGGGCTTCATTCGCTCTCGCTACAACCTGGGCATAAGCTGTATTAATCTGAAGGCTTACAAGTACGTGATTGAATTACTCTTAAGCCTCTTGTTGAAAATGTTTGCTAGAACAGATGCTTATTATTGGTCCTTTTTCTTACGTTCTATAAGATAATGGAATAATCTTCTTAAAAATAGTTCAAAATTGTTAGTAATTCAATTTAGCAATGATGTTTAAGTTAGTTGTATAGTATGGGATAATTCCCCCCTACCAAATGGCATTATGATATACTGATCGTAGGGTACTGAGTTGAATTGAATTGAACGTATTACTTTCCCTTTAAGAACATAATAGTCATCTGCAACAGAATGTATTTCATTTCTATTTGACCGTTCTCATCTTTTAGGGAAGCAGCCGAGCACTTTTTATCCGCTTTGAATCTGCAATCTTCATCGCGCGGAATACCCGGTACCAATAGCAGCGCGGCCATGTCCGATAGCATCTGGTCAACGCTCAGACTCGTCATTTCGCTCCTGGAAAGGGCAGACCTTTACGACGCCGTCGATAACAGGGAAATCGATGCGTTAAATAGGGCTTTCGGTACATCCTCCTGATTAGGGACTTTTCACAATTTGCCAACTTTAACAAATTAAAGATACATAGTGAGCTTATTCTGCTATCTAAATGCTGTCAAGATTTTTCCATGGGCTTCCACAGATGTTATTTAATTGTACATTTATTATAATTGGTAAATGATGTAATAATTTTGTTTAAATCAAGTTAATGTTCAAGGTGTGTAAGATTATTAATAAAACCCATTTCTATTCAAAACCTAAACTATTCCACGTTGACTATTTATCAGCATTAAATGATGGTGTGAATTTTATGGGCAACACGAGAAAAAAAAAGTTAAATGCCCAACTGTAGACGGCATAGTGTAGTGTCTGCAGGCCTTGAGGAAAGGAAGGAAGGCAGGAGAGGAGGGAAGGAATGCAGTCTTTGTGTTACTGCCACAGCATTCAAATGGAGGGACTATGGAAAACGACAAAACCACAATCAAGGCAGTAGACCTTTGGATGAGAACCAATATCAAAATATTTCTACTATCTTGTCTTGACAGCACCAAGAAAGTCCCAAAACAATCCTTAAGGAAAATCCCAGAATCCTTACTAGTATTTATTTTGTATTCTATAGCTTATAATAGCTATTTGGGAGGCTTTCCTAAATGGTCAGCTTAGAAGCTCGTTAGGCTGATGCCCAATGCTGACCCCTATGTCCAGCAAATCCATCCAAGATTCTCTGAACTACTAGGATTTGCCCACAAATTATCATGTTTATGTTTCTTAAAACACATGATTCCAATAAATGGCGCTAGTATGACCAAGGCAGTGAAACAGATTCACCATCAGCGGATTCCTTTGATTGTATTTAGAGGTGGTTTGGTAATTTGCTACCGTATTAACTCCAATAGATACCGCTCCAACTGCTCACCCAGTATTCTTCCACTGCTCCTGTATCAAACTTTTGACCAGAGAAAAAAAAGGAACACTTGCTCCTATTGCTCACATCAAATTTTAATGCTTCACGAAGCCTGTGGAATGGTCCGGTCAAACTAGCGCAACCCTTAGTGTTAAATAAAGTTGTTGTATCATTTCATGGGAAGTCCTTACGAGTTAAAAGTAACGAGTACAAGACAGTTAAAATTGGTGCAATTAAGAAATTTTATACATTTTTTGCAGTTGAATCGAGCTAAAAATCGAGTGAAACAAAGTTTAAAATTTGAGGTAAATCTATCTAAAATGTAATTTTACTTTAACAGCTGTGAAATTAAAACTTTTTAAAACTCGAAAAACAAGAAAAATCCTAAGTGCGTTGAAAACTAAGTTAACCTCTTAATAGAAGAAATGGGATGGGAGTGTGGTTAAGGCTTGCAATTATAATGACATATTCTAAGTTTCGATGATTGAATTGACCTGCAGAATGCCGTGCATGAACTCTTCGTCGGCGAGGATGGCAGAGATCTTCAGCAATAATTCCCTCAGGTGGCTGGTCCATTTCATCATCCTACTTTCGCAAAGGTGGATCGAGTGTTCGTAATTGTTGTTGCTATACGAGGCACTTTGGAAGTAGCGAAATGGAATCTTGCACTCCTCCCTCTCGCCGCTCTCGTTCTCGTAGAACAGCGTGAAGGCACCGTCGGCTTTCAGCGAGAAGTACAGGCCGGCAGGCAGATCTCCGCTCTCATCCCGCACGACCCACACCCGGAACCCGTACACCAAATTCCTTCTCTCTACCAAGTCGACGCTATTGATGAACTTGCGGTGGACGTAGATGATGCTCGGGTCGACGCTCCTCGTCACGCCGTTCCTCGTCTCCCGCACCTGCCACACGACGTACTTGCCATTGCCCAGCAGCTGGTAGTTGTACTGCTTGGTCTGCTTCGCCGACTTGGTCTGTACGAACCAGCCAGTATGAGGATAGGCAGCATCCTCCATTACGGTCACCACGCGTGCCACGTGATAGCCCGAATCCAGGAGGACCACGCCGAACCGGCCTCCGACCCTCACCTTGGCGGCCACCACCACGTGCTCTTTGAAGGCCACCTCGACGTCGGGCGACGAGCACGTGGAGTACTCGTTGATGTTCTCGTCGTACTCCTCCTCGCACGACGCTAAGAACATATTATCTTTGAGCGCCGGGAACTCTCGGTACAGGGCAGAAGCCTTTATTCTGTCCACGAGATCCAAGCTGAGCCCGACGCAAGTGTGGTGCTCGGGGGTGATGGGCGGAGCATACACCCTGAAGAATTCTGCTAGCGGCAAACTAGATTGCTTCTTAAATGAATCATAGAACCTACGGAGTGACAAGAAGGCCGAACGAAAAATGAACAAACGGCCCTGTCAGTTATCAAGAATAGGACAACAAAGGCAGTAAGCGAGCAAATAAGTTTTAGAAAAACCTAGACTATTGGACAGGATTCACATTAAAATATACGGCAATTCCCCTGACCAACACTGCAGTATTTTCAACATCACTGCATGAGTCAGCTTATCTACTTGGCTTTTCCCTAACAGTTTAGCCTATTTAGAAACTACCCATGGCTAATTCTTATTTCCCCGACTTGCCAAGCAACTATAGCATACAAATTTTTAAAAATAGATATAAGACTGACCTTACGAAACTTCCAACTGTATTATAAGGGTGATCAACCAATTGTTGCTGCACCAGTGGCTGCAACAGTCCAACAAACTTTTCATACTCTTTCAAAGTACTGAATTCTACCACACCGGCTGCTCGTCCCCATTGCGGATCGGGAAGTGGATAGTCATCAACACCAGAATCGTCTTCGAAGGAGCTTGCATCGCTGTCGCTGTCACCGTCACTTGAACTGCTGTCACTAGTGCAGCTATCAGACTTTAATTTGGAAGGAAAAAAAATCAATTAGTTGGATATTTCCCCGAAAATTTAAACTGAATAACTGAATGTGCACTTGCGCAATACTCACTTCACTCAAGCCAACTCCATTATCGATGTCAGGATGGCTTGCTGCACCATTCTCGTCTCCAGGTGCCGGAATTGGCACTCTATTATAAATAATTGATTAAACTTTTATGAGCACATATGAAACAAGTATCCCAGTTGAGCTTTGTCTACGTTTAAATTACCTGGAGCTCAGCAGACTGGATGTTTTGTTTTCCTCGAGTCAACTTGGCCATTCTGGGCCGAACCTTCCAACAAGCGATGCAGGGGCAGCGTAGGCGTAATCGTAGATTGGTATAGGACTTAGCTTTAAACGAAAGTTTGTCTCTCCCTGCTCTGTAATTACAAGTTTTCACATTCATCAGACCACCAGCAGAGATAAAACCACAAAGAGATAAATCATTTCAATTGACTATCAACTATTGAGTGCCAAGAAATTTATCTTAAGGGCTTAATTCTTGACATTGGAGCAAATACAGTACATAATTCAAGTTATTGCGCAATATTCGTCAACACTTATGCATAATGATTGAATCTTAAGGTTGAGTGACGTCATATAGTCCAAAGTAAACCACTCAATCTAACAAAATTTATGACGACATTTCATCAAAGTAATGTTGAAATATTTTTTATTGCAAGAGGGTAGGCATGACAACGTCCTAGTCGTTGCATTGAGAATAATCGTTAAGTCGATTTATTTCCTGGTTTTAATTGTATTTTGCTCAGGATTTATTGTCAAAAGGGAAGTTTTGATGACGTCACCCGAGCACGATGCGGTTGTCAATAATTCGACGGCAATTTAAAACTGCCTTTATAATTTTCTGGTATGGAAAACGATATTAATCATGGTGCCCTTCCTCCAATGGAAATAAAAATGAATGAGATTTTAAGCTAAAAAGTCGACGACCTTAGTAGCAGCTGTCAAATTTAGAACCCCTCTAGTCTACGTTCGATTTTAGGCATAGGCCTAACCCTTTTTCGTCATGGGTGGGGGACCAAAAACAACCGATTAATTTCTTACTTATTTATGAAAATTAACGAATTAATTAACTGCGCATCATTTGAACTATCGAGTATGCACAATTAAGGCTATTTTTACTTACCCATACACCAATAACTTGCCAGGTACGAAAGTGAAACAAAAAAAAAGCTAGAACCGAGACCACACCAGCGAATGGCGAACGAAACGAAGACTGCGGATGAAGAGCAGGTGCGCGCGCATGGGAATATTTATAATCGAGCGATGACGTCATTACAACCGGGTAACTCAAGATAAAAAATTCTCGGATATTTTCCATTCAACTAGATAAAACCAGAATTCGCATTATCAATAAAGGGATAAATGGGTCCGGGTAAAACACACATCGATTAATGGGCAGGTACAAGAAGGGCAATAGGGCAATGCGCAAAAAAGATTAAATATCAGCTGTAAATCAGCTGTGCTGAGAGTATTCAACTCGCTCTCCTGAACGGGCCGCTCAAGTAGCGCTCTTCAGTTGAAAGCTTGAAATGAGTGCAGCACTCATGAAGATCCCTCACGAGTACTCTTCCATTGAATGGGTGAAAGTTTAAACAGTTAACAAACGTGATCAATCATCGATTCATCAATTAATATTTTTATTTAAAGTTTGTAAAAAGGGATCAGGATCGGGTGTAAGGTCAAATTGGTGGGAAAAAAACTTGAAAAAGCAGAATGGCTTATGGCATATTGGTTAAAGCTGCACTACCCTGAAGAAATTCTTAGGTAGAAATTCATAGGTTAGAACCCAACCGCGAAAATGCTAACGCGCTGTTCTCTTACGTGATTTTCCTGTACTAAGACGTTTTCCTGGGGCCACTTTTTCTTCTACATTTAATTATGACCTGCCTACCTTAAGTGCATGGAGAGAAAACTGGCCCCAGGAATTAGCTTGGTAATTTCTCTGTGATCTCATTTGGTACTCTGATATATTTATAGGTAGGGCCTAGATCACGAGATTTACTGCATGGTCTGCATCGTTATCCTACACGCGAAAACCGTAGAAGCTACAACAAAAACACTTCAGGTTCAGACCCTGTTACCAAATGATAAAAGGGTCATATCGTCCAAATAGTATACTTTCAAACTAACTGGCAAATCGATGCAATTACAAACAGGAATTGAATTCTGCTAGCTAATAAAATAGTTTTGTCTGTGTGATCCTGGAATCATGCCAACTGCGATTTAAATCCATAGACACATAGCTAGGCCTATATGCATATATATATATTTTTTCATAGCCATAATGTTTTGATTTCTTGAGCAATAGGCCATTTCATATTGTTGGCCAAATTAACACCATCCATATAAATAAACAGATGGACGCCAAAAGGTAATGAAAAATAAAGCATGAGATTCCGATATTGTCAAAGCTTAGGTTTAAATAAGCACATTGATGACTACCAGTCAGGGGTTATAAAGGATAAAATGTTAGTGGCCCCCCATACAACATCTTGTACAACGGGTCATTGAATGATACAGGGTTCTTGACCCCACTATTGGCAACATCACTTTTTTTGGGATTTGGGACCATCCATAAATTACTTAAGGGGGCTGTCCACACTTTTAAAAAATGCATGCTCCTATGGGAATCTCCATGTTAACTAACGGTACATATT
>JAQIXP010003120.1:0-13643 GCA_034700285.1 Proteroiulus fuscus
GTATTTTCTCAACTGCTATTTATTATGTATTTCCATACACGAAAGCCCGTTCAAAGTAAATCAATGCCGAACAGACTCATTGCATACCATAAAATATATACAAGTCGAGAGTCTGTGTGCATTCTGGGAAAAGTTTAATTTGCATATGGAACTACTATTTTGGGAAGCGAATAAGCCTATACACGTTTTACTTGTAGTTTTTTTCCCCTCCTAAAATTTAACCCTTTTACCATATAGATTTTTCTTTCGAGTTCTCAGTGGAAATGATGGACCTGCATCCTCACTGAATTCAATGTCTATTTTCTTCAACATTTTAAAAGTTTTCTCTGAATAATAAATAAAAAGGTGTGCATTTTTTGGCAACGTCAATATAGGCTATAGCATGTTGCAGTTTGATTTATTGCGCTATTCAGTTTAATCTTGATAATATATGCATGGGGAATCGATCGATACAAATTGATCGGGTTTAAAATCCAATTCGGATTTTTGGTTTTAAGATCGATCGGGATCGAGACTTTGCTTTCTGGCAAATCTGTGCCTATACGAAGAAATATCCTAAACCAATGCAAGTTGCCTAAACCCGTGAATATTTAACTGGGGCAAATATTACAAAGGTCTATTCTCAAGTTCACTCTTATTTTGCATGAACTAAACATGATATTAATAATACTGTCATTTAAATAAATATATTAATGGCTTGATGGGAACATGTGAATTTATGGCGCATACTATAGCAGGGTTCTTACACACAAAAAAAATCCAGGACTTTCGAGGATTTTTATTCAAGCATTTCCAAGCAATGCCATCAGCTTGTTCATTTCCTGGTATACAACTTTGAAAATATATCAATAAATTCCAGGACTTTCAAGCATTGAAAAATGTCTTCCAAGACTTTGAATGACAAAAATCCTTTCCCAGGGTTTTCAAGGATTTCCAGGATGAGTGGAAACCCTGTATAGGCATCGACCCCTCGCAAGAGGGAGGCACCATAACATTTTCGAATCCCAATAACAGTGACAAATTTTGCTGGAAGGTGGCGCAGTTTCTAGTGAAATGAAATTCCAAAAGCAGCAAATTCACTTTTAAAGCAGCTCACCAAAGGGCAAAAACCAACAAATCCTGTGGGAAAATTCTCTCACCAGGTGCCAACACTTGCTGAACCCTCAAGTTCATATATACTGCTTGCTATTTATTATACAAATGGAATTTTAATACAGAAATAGTGCGGCTGACGGCTTGATACCTGTTTTTTCGCCATGACATTGCCATGTGGAAGTTACGACCCACCCTGTATTACTACAATATGTACGGTATAGTAAAGTGATGGAAAGCTATTTAGAAAAGGTATACGGCCGAACGCAAAGAGAATAAATCAATTTCTTCCTTTTCAGATACAAAGCTCATTATGAGACTCAGTACGCATGCGTGATCCGGGGTCTAACCCAATGCCCGTGAGAATTTTCCCCTTTTTCTCTACATTTCTATACAAAGCTAATACTATAGCCCAAAACCCAAAATATACACGGTTTGGTTCAATATGGTTGCAACGTGGAGCTTCGGTTTGATGCGTTGTCAAGAGTGCCTAAGAGAATTACACTTTCGGTCACATCAGGGTTTTACTTTTATTATAATTCGCCATTGGTCAGCGCTTGTTATTACTATCGTCCTCATCATCAGTATAGGCGCAAAAGGAAAGATAATATTTTGATGAATTTCTAGTAGGCAATGGGTTAAACAGGATTGACAGTGGAGGAATCAGTATAACAATTTCGATTGATCCCAAATTACAGGGTTACCACAAAATCTTAAACGAAACTGTCCAAGTTTTTTCCAGGGCAAATTATGACTGTAAATCAATATTCAGGCCAGATTTTGTAAGTTAATATTGTTTAATTTAAGGGAAACTTAAAACTTGGGCTAGAAGACACGAGGCGACACATGGCGGGAGAATTTTCCACCTATAGGATTTGCCTATTTTCGTTACATGGTGATGCTGTCTCTGCTTACATTTTGGTTTAGAACTGTCAAAACAGTGCATATTCCATGGATACTCGCTCACTTTTTCGCACGTGCAAAACGTTCTAAAGCAAAGAAATAGCGCCACCTTCCAGCAAATATCTGCAATACAAATATGGCATTAACGCTCGATGGTGATGCCTTCTAGTCCATGCATAATCTCTGTTAGCCTTGTGGTAGGTCCTTACTCCTAGTCTTAAGACCAATATTCCATGCATTTTTATGGGTATTCCCTGCTTTTCCAGGTTGTGGGGGGCATATAGTAGTAGTATAGGCCTAGCAGTGGGAGTGCCTAAGCAACAACGGATTAACCAGGATTAATTTTAAAAACACAAATCCCTAACATACCCCGTGCAGGCCATTGTTTATACATGAATTATATCTTTGGGAAATTTTCGCCATGATTAGGTGCCAAGTAATTAGTGTGAAAGAGAAGAAGAAAAACGGCCATCACGACATAATGAATAGCCAAAAGGCTAGGCCTAACTCGTTACATGCAATGGAATGGAATGGGAGGGGAATTTTGGTGTTGGGTGTCAGCCATGTTTTTGGACCTTTAACAATGTCATGCATTCCTCGACTTCTACCTCCATCTATATAGGAATTGGCCATTTTTCCTCGTTGTTCTCTCTCTTCTTGGCCTCACCGTAATTAATTGCTCCGCCAATGCCTGCAGGTTTGCATGTTGTCCATCACAAAGTAATAAGTTGAGAGAAAAGACTCGAGCTAAGGGAGAAATTAATGGTTTGAACTACTACCCCCTTTATACCCCCTCTCCCCCTTGCATCCCCTTGGTTTTGATGGCGGTCAGACACGATTATAGTGTTGCAGGTCAAAATATTCTCTCGAGACTTTGAAAAAATTAATGCATTTATAAACTACGAAAACGGAGTATTAAAATACCTGCGTGATAATTAATCTGGGGACTTGTTGGACTGGATTTAACCCTAGAAGTCTGGCAACACAGTTTGGGAGAAGAAAGTTTGTGGGTGATATGCCTAGACTGAATTTAGTAAATTGACAACGCTCCTTTTGAAAGTAAAAGCACCATCTATGATGAATAACTTGCAACTACCGTTTAGTCCATACTAAAATGGCGGCCATTGTTATTTTCTATAGACTTATGGCGCCATCTCTAACCTTCCTCGTGCAAGCCTCGTGCTCAACCATAAAACGTGTATATCGATGGCTTAATTCAGAAGTAGCGAATGAGCCAATTTGTCAAAAATGAGATAGTAGAGTTTTGTACAGGTTCTGATTTCAAGTGAGATCTTTGGCCGTTGACAATTCGATCCTATCAAAAATTCTGATCAGATGAATTTCAATTAGTGAATTATTGATTTGAAATTGATTAGAATTCCGGTTATGGGATATTAAGAAAGGCAGTTTTGTTCTGTCTCAAGGTGATGAAGTTGATGAGATCAAATCAAAAGCTTTAAAAAAAAAATCAGGAATATTATTAAGATGGACACTGATTGAAGTGAATAAGATCAAATTTCCTCTCGTGTTTTTCTGGCTGCTCATCATTTGGATCTCCCAAAAAAATGTTATTTCCTATTATGTGTTATTCATTTAACAAATGATGAGAAGGAAATGTCATATGGAAAATATCATCATCATCATCATCAAATGGAAACCCCTTTTTATTATATAGACTGAGAATGAACCACTTAATTTTTGGATGATTCTGAAGGGGGGTCAATGACATTTAGATTCACTGAGCTTGCTTGCATTAATATTATTACATACAAACACAACATGCACTTTTTTAATGAGCTGTTTTTAATGAAATGCAGTTCAAAAACTATTTTTATGTTATGCAACATGTTGTTATCACTAGCTTATGATATCCTTATCATGATATCATGTATATGTTGTTGCACGATTTTGAAAAAAAGCTATTTCAATGACTCGGTTCAAGGTTCTCACGCCATTTTTCAAAATTTCAATTCCAAATTCTTGAATCTAAAAAAATTTCCAAGCAACTTTTTCAACCACTTCATATTTGGCCTAATAATTAATCAGTTATAATTAATAAATAAAGGGAGAATTCCACTTTGTAACAAGTGATATTTAAGTTGTTCACACTTACTAGATTTGAATGGCTGTGACAATAATAATTGCAATATAGAATTTCCGAAATGTACTTAAGAAATCACGACGTTTGCTAAATACATGTGAGCAGTCATTTTTCCATAGATTTCAGCAGACATGGACATTTGGTGGCGCCCTCTAGGACATGCGTGTCTATGTTTTCCATGAAAGCTGATGCCTTTTATCCAGTAGAGGGCGCTACACCTGGTCAGTAAACTGGCGCCTATTTGGACTTTATATTTTCATCCAAATCCACGTTTTCAGGACATTATATTTATTGATTGGTGGGCTCAAATCGAATTGGAATTGCAACTCACTTCTTTCAAAGTGGGACTTTCCCTTTAATGATAATAAAGCAATGCATGAGGACACCTTTGTTTGTGTATCTCGTCCTTATTCAGAATGCATTAAACATTGGACAGAAGCTATATATACAGATCTTCAACATTGCCAGACATTTAAAGTTTCATATACTTAGTTCAACAAAAAAGTAAACTGTAAATTAACCCAAAAAAAAACGTTATTCACCTTTACGATAAAGTTACTCATGCATGACTATTGTATCCATGATACAGGCATCATTAATCGATCTAGCAGATTCTCCTTTCTGACTGAAACGTTGGAATCAACCAGTTCGCTCTTTTCTTGGACAGGATATAGGCCTAACTGCTTTAAAAATGGTCAAAGGGTTTAACAGCATATAATTTTTTTTAGAAAATGTAAAGGAAGGAGTTGATGGACATTGGCGTTGGATATTGCTGGCTTCAGCAGGCAATATAAAGCTGTTTTTTTAGTGAAATATATGCGGATGAAAATTGTATCGTGTCCACTATACGAGGTGCATTTGAGAAAAATCCCCCCTTAAACTGATTACAACTTTTGAATCACTTGTACTTAATGGTAAAATATTGTTAAGAAGTGCATTGATCGGATCAATGTATAAAAGAGAAGAGGTTTTTTTCATAGGGATATTCCCTATAGTACATGAAAGGCAGGTTGCGTTGCACAACCCCCAACCCCCCCTTTAACTCCCCAATATCCCTTATCGCCCTTAATGCCTTCATTTTATGGAATCATAAAATAGAGAATTCCATGTTTTTCAATTACAAGGCTTGAATACGAGTTGTAAAGAAACGGGTCTTGGCTATTTTTTTTTGTAGCCCCTTCAACTCAATCGACTTGACTGCTGAATACTATATAATTCCCTTACCTTATAATCATATGCTCTGGTGTATCCCTTGGCCCTTTTCAAAGGGGGATAAACTCCCCCCGAAAACCCTATTTTACGGCCAAAATGGCCAATCTGAAATTGAACCCATTTGGTTGGTCATCTCTTCTTTTTTAGTGCAACACCTTTAAGTTGAAGCACTTTTTTTCTCTCTCTCTCTTTACTCTAAATTATAAAACAGAGGGATTAGATTAAAGTAGGGAATCAATAGTGGGGGGGAGGTAAGCTTTATATATACACTGACCCTTTCCCCATCCCAGAAATGGTTTGGAAATATCACTTTTTCTCCCAAATGGGATCGTAAAACAACTGGATTAAGGCATCCCCCTTCATACTTTCCAACTTAAACATGATTACCTCGGCCGCATGCTCGTGCCAATTTCATCCCTTGACCACTACGCTTCTATGCTCTGCTTATACTGACCACTGTATGCTGAGAGCCAACCGCTTGGCTTTTTGACCATTCTGGTCAGCCGTATTTCTTTCGTGTTTGAATTAGATTGAATTTTTTATTTTTCACTATCCCTGGGCAGCCATTTGCAAGTTTTCCAATTTTTATTGGAAAATTGTATGCTTAATTTATTGCATTAAAACAAATCAATATGGTGGTTAGTCGTAAATTTTATATAAAAATTGATGATTAGGAGGATAATGTTGACATCAATTAAATGAATCAGAATAGTTGACAATATACTAAAAACATCTCAGCCATATTCAAATTATAAATATAAAAATTAGACTTTTTTAAATAAGTTTCTTCTTTTTATTCTGTGTCTATTGCATAGATGAAATGTGAAGCCATAATTAATTGATTCCAAAGGTGACACTTTTTCCCATTGCTAATAGATGGCGCAAAAACTTCTGAGATTTTATGATTCCGGTACTCCTGTAATCAGACCATGGTTAGCATGGCTAGTGATTTCACAATTTGAAGTTTTTGTTCTGAAATTGTTTTAAATTTTTATTCCAAACATTAGAAAAGTCTGTAAAATCCATCATTTCCTTCACATTGACACTTGATCTTCCATTTTCTTAGACCACCATTTGCATTACCCAGAATGCCACACTCCCACAATGCATCAGTCTATTATAATATGATGAAACTTATTTACTAGGTTTCCAAAACTCGAATAACTCCAATAGATGGTTAAATTTCTTAGTCTTGATTTACTTAATTACATGCATTCACATGAAAAATTAATACCATGCATGATCATGATGAAAATGTCCATGTGAACGAAATTAATGCTTCTCATTTTAGTTAGTACATTCTTATAGCAATTTGCACAAATGAGGTTAATGAAATAATGCCTCTTAATTGCCCAAAAAAACCCTTATGAGCATACATGTATTGTATGCACTTGCTTAATCAAGTAATTGATTACCGGTGCTGTTTACATATTGGCCCCCTCCCCTTCCGGTTAAAATGCACCAATTAGCATCACCGTTGATGGCAATGTTATAATCAGCTAATCACACTTTTTAATTAAGTGCGGAAATGTTATTTCGTTTTATGCTTAACAGGAGAAATTTTTCGCATTTTTCTGCAATAGGTCTCATGTTAAAACTCTTGTTTTCTCAATTGAGCAAATTGACTTTGGCTAGAGCGCCATAGCACATAAGCTTACGCTGCAGTACGTTACTATACTACGCTTGGTTTACTCTTCGTTAATGGGTGCCGACAAATATAAGCAATAACAGTATTTATTCCCTTGAATTAATTAAGAGCTCCAGCATAAATAATTAACCCGAGCGAATTGCTTGCATTTTTAAGTTAACTGCATTTTAAAGATTCTCTGTTGGCCCTTAAAAACTTTCGTTAAAACAAGTAAAAAATCACTAGAAAATCTAAACTATTTGGTTCTGGGCCTATTTATGTATACATATATACATAAACATGCATGCCATAAACAAGAACATTTTCCGGTTTGTACAGAATATTTTTCTATAGTTTCAATTAACAGAATATGTTTCTGTAGTTTCAATTATCAGAATATTTTCTGTAGATTATATTTAGTCAGGGACGTCATTTCAACTTTTTGCTAGGGGGGGGGGGGCAGACCCAAAAAAATGTTCCAAATTTTTAGCCGCAGGCGAAAATTTGAAAGTTTTGTTCTTAATAGCTATAAAATTGACACAAAATGTGCCGCAGGCGACATTTTTTGCTCAAAAACGGGCTAAAATTCACCAAAAGTGCCTATTTTGCCAGTTTATTTAGTATATGTCAGAAAGTTAGAAGGGGCAAATGCCCCCCCCCCAAATGACGTCCCTGTATTTAGTCTGCCGATAATTCTATAACTTGCAAAAGTCAGGGATTTCCTAAGTTTCTAAGTACCAATAGAATCCTTAGGCCATTTTATTTAGTGTCCCCTGGCGGAGACTTGAAGGCGCTTCGGTCAAAGACTGTTTGGCTATTCCTTTGGACTGCGCCCCCAGTGGGCTCCCTGCATTGTTCCTGCGGGTACAATTTGTTATAATATATTAATACAAGGGGCAACGATGAGAAAACTTGCCAAAGAAAATGTTTGAAAATAATAAGCGTTAAGGGGCCCATTCCGGGTCACTTTCCCTCTATCTCCACTTTTAGTCTTAAAGGGCCCTTTTGCAGGAAAAGCCTTTTCCACGTTTTAATGTGTACGGACTAATGACTCTCAGTATGCTCATTTAACTTTTCACGATTTCTTGAGTAAAAATTGCGTTGAAAAGGAAAGACAAGGAGCGATGGAAAACAAAACGAAAACGAAAAACAGAAATTATTAATTTAAGCGAAAAGGGGGGCCAGGAATTACGCTTTCGTGAATTCCCCCCCCCCCCTTTCCTTTTGCATTTCTGCACTTTTCATAGCAAAAGTGGATGATGACAAAAGATGAGGACAATGTGAGGACAATAGGGAATATTTCCCCCATTTTTATATTTATTAAAGGGTTAAACCAAGCATCCTTAGAGTCCAACCTTATTATTAAGGAGTAGCCGAAACTAGTGTTTCGTATCGCACAAACAACAACAACAAACAAATGGGGGAAAACATCTTTTATACATGTATACAAAATGTATAATTTCTTGTTGCTACTCAAGTATTAATGTAATTATGTAAGTAGATTGACAAAACAAAGAACAAATAGCAGAAAGGTGTCTTAATTAAGCCTCTTTTTGGAAGCCAGTTCCACGTGTAACATAGGCCTAGTCCAGAAAATTTCAGGATGAGACGTGCATGGACGTGTCTTAACATTTGTTATGATAAAAATAAAATGGCCCACTGGAAATCTTTAGAATGTCTTATTTTGTAAAGAATAGGTTTTCTTATAGGCACTTTCCCTAGTTCATTGGATTCTGTTCCAACTTGTTTTGCTTTGTTGTTCCCAGATGGCGCTTTAGCCAGTGCTTGAGGGTGAACTTGAGAATAAGAATGATTAAAATTTATTACGAAAAACCTCAAAAGAGTTCATCAAACGTATTTTCCATGACAAAATAATTGAGAGAGAAAAATGCATTGGCTAACATGTTACTCGAGTTATGCATCCCATGTGTTATGTTAACCAGTGTATTTTTTCCCACTAGAGAACTATTCAGAAGAACTATTTTAAAACTTTCTGGTTATAGGTCCTATTCAAATATTGTGAATTGTGTCATATAAGTTTCAGGTGTGCTTATGTGTATTATATTCCAAGTAATGTTGTGCCTATATGGCATGTCTATGGAGCGTCAAAGAATTCGGAGAAGCAAACCATCGATTAGTTGGGTAAAGGCCGACCATTATGTAAATTAGATTAGGGGCCTATGCGTTTTCTATCGTCTTTTAGCATTTTTTTTTAAAGTAAAGGAGACTTGAGCCCCTGGTAAAACGTGAATTTGGATGAGCAGCAAAAGAAAATCAAAATGTGAAAAGAAAAACTGCCTTAATCGATGTTGCATGATGGAAAGGAGAGATTTTTTTTCTCCCCTTGAATATCTGTCTAGCTTTTATAATACCGAGGTGTTAAACTATATATTTATGACACGAAATTTCCATATTGAAAAATGAAACCAAATTGCCCTCCCACTGCATTGAATTCCCCATTTGAAACCTTTGCGGTTCTGTTTGATAAATTCTTTTTAAGCAACATTTTCGGTGTGTATACAAAATGCCAACAAAAAATGTCAATGTGTGATTGAGCTTTGGCGATCCAACAAAAAAAAGACTATATTAAATATCAGCAAGCTGGGATTTTCAATAAGGCACAATATCATAGAGGCTGGCATTTACGACTAGTCTTATATTTTTTTTTTAACTGAAATCGATAGCTACAAAATATACACATTAAATTAATAATACCGTGTATTTGTTGGTTATTCAATTTGGACAATCCCAGAACAGAATTGAAAATTGATAAAACAGGAGCAGAATAAATTCAGTAAATATCAAACAAATTTCAAGTATAGGTTTAAGAAAAAAACTGGAGAAAAATCATCAGCATACTCTGTAAAGAGCTGGTTGGGCAAAAAAAGTAAAAGATATATTAGACAAGCAAAACAGAAAAGAATAGTGCCAAAAGCAAGCAAATAACATCCCAGAACGATGAAAAAAGAGAAATGTCCGACGGAATTGATAAACTAGAGCCAACAGGGACCCAAAAATGAGGAAGGGATTCTTGAAGAATAACAGACTGCTTAAAGATATGCAAGTGCTCAAAGATCAGAACAGACAAAAAATAAAGTCCAGGAAGGAATGAACTGTCCAAAACATACAAAATGAAACCAGAATAAACAAAAATTGAACAATCCCCATGAAGAGAACAGACTGTCCAATGCAAAAGTTCAAATAATAAATAAATAAATTATGAACAGACAAATGGGATGAGAAAAGACTGTCCAAAGCAGATAGAATGTATAGAAAAATTACTAATACAGAACACAAAATTAGTGGTTATTCGTGAAAATCCATAGCAGATGAAAACAGATGCCAGAATAACAGCTTATAGACAAGAACAGAAAATTCCCACCAAAAATAACAAAATTCTAGTGCAGAAAATCAAAAAGTACCAATATTTATTTATGGAACCCCTTCAAGTCATTTTACTGTATTAAACATTCTATAATTTCCAAAAGGCTTTAGTAGGCCTTCAGGAATTTTGTTTCATGCAGAGCTTTCCAATGGAAACGAGCGATTAATTCCTGTCACTACTCCGAATCGTTGGTATGGGAATGACATAACCAACACACATAGAATATATATAGTGCCACCTGGATCAAATCCAATTTATTTTGCTGATTGAGTTGTCTTCCATTAAAATTGAGGAAAGAAAGCTCGTTATAGGCTACAGAAAAACTGTTGTTGCATCTTCTGGTCAAGATGCCCATTGAGGAATATAAGAAGATGTGGAAAAAAAACAAGCTCGTTGTAAAGAGAAGAAGAAGATGCTTTTCGGATTTGAGCTTTTCTCATAAAAGTGTCATTTGGTCCAACTGGTTGGGTGTCAAGTCCAATGGATTAAGAAATGATGTCTTTTGTAGATCCCCCTTAGGAGTCATATGTTAAGGTTTATAACCCTGTATTGTTATCGACTCCTTTTTCCTCCCATTTTTTTTCAATTAACTATCATTTAACTCCTCTTCATTATTACTTGGATCTCATAGAGACGTGTCACCCCCAATTGTCTTCTTCAATAAAATGGGAGTCTTCATCATCATCATCAAATGTACACACACACACACACACTGCATATTACACATATCTTGAATAGGATATAGGCTATATATGCTACATGGGCAATGTCTATATAAAAAGCCCAATACAGGCTAGTGGAAAAAAATGGCATCATAAAAATGTAGTTAGCCATCGTATAAAACAATGGATTGCCAACAAAGACATTCACACAAGTTTTGGGATAATTCGATGATTCACAGTTGAAAGATATGGAAAAAGTAAATATGCATTGCATTGAATAAAAAATGCATATGGAAAAACATTGTTTCTTATAAAATATTTCAATAATTTTAGCATGCCAATAGACTTTTTTATGATTTTTTTTTAAATTCCTGCATGAGCAACATCTATTGGTACTTTTGTTGCCCTGTAGCAGTCAACGAGGTGGAATTTTGCTTTATACTTGAATGCAGTAACATACATGATAGTGGCTACGTAAATTTAAGCTTCTAAATGAGCAACAGAGGGCGTTGATAAACTTTTGTCTATAATGGACTATGTACCCTTATATCTCTATGCCCTTAATATGAAAAATAGAGATGCCAATTTTTGTAGAAAATACATTTAACAGGGTTCGTACTGGCCTGGGAAATCCTTGAAAAATGAGCGAGTGATTTCAAGGCTTTGAAAGTCCTTCAATTTTGATGATGGTCCTTCAATATTCTTGAAAATTGATTTTTATTAGGTGCATGGTTAATTAACTTTTAAAGCAAATTAAACTTTAAAGTAGACCTGACCTTAGTCTATACCAAAAAATGATTTTGCCTGGAAAATAAGGAAAATTAGGGGATTTTCCATAAACTAGTTAAATGTAAGGGAAATGTCTGAGCAAAAACAAAAAGAAATGAAAATAAGATAAAAATGGTAAGAATTGTAGAGAAGTTGTGGAATAATTAATCAAATTAATATAATAAGGCAAGAAATACTACAGTTTTCACAAACTAAATACAATTTACTAAGGAATCGTACAAATATGACGTCATCAGTTTAGGGGAGGCAGGTGTTACGGGGGAAATAAATGTTTATCAATAAGGAAATAGTAGTGTAATATCTGTACATAAATAGTTTTGAAATGGTTAGGGATATTTTTCCTGAGACTCCCTTTAATCGTGATTTTATATTTCATAATATTAAAATTTAACCAAAATATTGATTTCTTTCTAGATTGGAAAATCTCGTATGCAGTTTACCTCATCATCGGCAGTGCCAAAATGTGAATTCTGAACATTCTCCAGTACAATTTTTTGAAATCACGTGACAAGAACAGTTGGACCTGCACCTCGGGCCCTTAAACTTTTCTTTGGACATCTTCATGCTGTACTTAAACATTCGGCCATGCACCTGACTAAAATGGACAATTTAAACAGTAAACAAACTTTATACCGTCACACCATGGATGTCCAAGCTCCCAACGTTTGCTTCAGATCCCTATTGGTATCCCGTGCTAGACCAATGTAAAGGTCACCTGAGTCCCAAGAGTGCGACCGGTACCAAACTTCCCAAATCCATGCTCCCCATTGGTCTAGCGTGCTGTCTCAGAATCTCGCGGGAACGATTCTTTGTTCGAGCAAGGTGCCATGGGGCCATCGTGGAGGCCGGACGGGGCCTGAGCTTCATAGGCGCATTTAGGGGGGGGGGCCCAGGGGGCCCGGGCCCCCCCTTTGAGCTCTGAAATACATGGTAAAATTCCACCGGGCCCCCCCCTTGAGATCTAAAATACATTGTAAAATTTCACCGCGGACCCCCCCCCCCTAACAGCAGGTCTAAATGCGCCTATGCTGAGCTTGGACATTCGAAGACGTCAGAGTTAAGGTAGGTTACACTATCGGTCATTTTCCTAGACTTATAGCCATATTGTGTACTGGTATAGGCCTGCAGAGAATGTGATTTCACCGTTCATGGTATTCTCCAGGTCATAAAAGGAACAACATGTTTATATAACTTGAATCTCAGAAAGAAGACTTACAGGAAACTCACAATGTTAGGAGATATCCTGGCAGTAATGACAAAGAATACTTGTCAAAGAATAAATGCCATCAGACTTACCATATCATTGTACCACAGTGTAAGGGTTGAACAAAAAACAAATAAATGAAAATAAGATAAAAATGGTAAGAATGGTATAGAGAAGTTGTGGGAATCCTGCTTTATTTTGACACTAGATGGATGTTTTAGCTCAAAACAAGGGTCCTTGAAAACTGAATAATGTCCTTGGAAGTCATTGAATTTCATTAATCTTTAAGTGCACGAACTCTGAGTTAAAATTAAGGTATATAAGGAATTTATGTGGGAAAGCTTATATTTATATACTCTGCAGAATATTGCATCATATTTTTTTGCTGAAATTCGACACATGCACGAATTTTGAAATGCATTTCATATAGATGTTTTGCATAATGATTTAGGTCAACTATAACGAATAAGTGTCCAATACAAGCATTTAAAAATTATTGTAAATAACCCAATGTATAGGCAGTAGCGTAGCTAGGGGGGGAGCAGGGGGAGCGAATGCTCCCCTTTTCCCAATTTTTTTAGAAGTGGCGCTTATACCAAAGTCAGATACAGGGGGGCGCCTTTTTGTGCCTTATTGCATGCTCGCTCCCCCTAACTATAAAAGCTGGC